>PVIW01003628.1:0-142096 GCA_004026585.1 Noctilio leporinus | reverse complement strand
TGAGCATTTCCAGGTGCCAGTGGAGAGAGGGTCTCCAGTGAAGTTGAAGTTTTATCTGAGTAGAGCCAGCTGGTTCTCTGGAAATCCTCCATAGCTGTTCTAGTTTCCCTGTGTGTAGGCAAGGCTGCAACTCATCAACTCTAAAAATGACAACAAGCGGGCAGCATTCCGTTTTTTTAAAGCCAGGAAGGAAATTCTTTTACAGTGCTGGGAAAAATGTAAGCATGTATTCCCCAAAGTGGGGTCAGGAAGTCTCAAGAGGGGAGCTGTGTCTCATTTTGCGAAAAGACCTCTAGAATATTTAAAATGTGAACCTTGTGAGAATGAAGAGATAGCACCAAGGGTTAGGATGAGTACTGAAAAAAAGGGAGTGGTTTTCTTAAGAAAAGAAGATAAGCCATTAATTTTAAATTATGAGCAGCTGTGATGTATCTGGGCCATCACTGACAAACTGTTAGGAGACACTAATAGGCCCTGGCACTCAGCCATTGATCAATAATTGTAAGGATCACTAGTTACTAAGTTACAGTTATGTTCAGGATCTGGTGCTTGGCACTTACTCATGTTATTTTTCTCAAAATATCCTGCAAGATAATTTATTATTATTTGGTTTATGCATTTTCAATTTCGATTTTCTTTATCTTTAAAACTGGAGTAATATCTAGAGAATAGAATGTAAAAGTATATATCAAAGTGCCTGGCATTTAATAGGTCCCTAATTTACATTTGTGAAATTATTGTTGAATCAAGCCAAAAACATGATGACATGAAATATATTTTGATTGACTATTTCATTTGTATTGGGGCCTGCTGCATTCTGGTCCGATTCAAACAGAGTCAAAATATAGTTTTGATTTAGGATGTTCGCAATTTAGAGCAGAAGACAGAAAAAAAAAAAAATCGGTGATTAGACAGAAAAGTTATTGAGTAAAATTTAATATTATATATTTTAGAGCAAGATGCTTAAAAAAAGTGTTTCCAGAACTAGGAAGCACATAAGTGGACTCTTGAGAAGAGCAAGTTGAAATTGGTGTGTGTATGTTGTCCTTTCATTTGGGGTAAGAACAACCAGGAGGTTGTTTTTTGGTTTTGTTTGTTTTTCTTTTTAATTGATTTTTAGAGAGACAGAAAAACATCAATTTGTAGTTCCATTTATTTACACATTCATTAGTTGTTTCTTGTTTTTGGCCTACCTGGGGATTAAACCTGAAACCTTGGCCTGTCAGGACAGCATTCTAACCAACCAAGTCAGGACTAACTGCCACTAGTTTTACAGTGCCAGGGAAACATGCCTATGTGATGGAACTGAACCAGTAGGCAGGAGCTGAATCATGTCAGCTTTTATACACCTAAGTAGTTTAAAATGTATGTTCAAAGTAATGGGGAGTTGTTAAAGGACTTTACGAAAGATACACACTGTTCAGATTTATATTTACCAAGATTAGGTAACAGTATGGAGGGAAAAGCAGGGAGAGTTAGGAAACTAAGAGGAGGCAGTACAGTATAGTGGTTTAAAATATGCCCTCTGGAGACAGATGCATGAGTCCAAATTTTCTGGCTTCACTATTTTCTACTGGTATGGCTATGGATAATTTTTTAAACCTCTTGTGCCTCAGTGCCTCAGTTTTCTCTTTCGTGAAATGGGGATAAATATAGTACCTACCTCATAGGATTGAGGTGACAGTCAAAAGATTTGCTAGAGATACAGCAAACAGTACAATATTTATCACATAATGAGGCTCAAATAAATATTAGCTTGTTGTTTTTGTTCATTGTTATTGTTGTTGTTGTTGTTATATATTAGTACAAAAAAGAAATGATGAGGGCCTGGGCTAAGGCAGTGACAATGAAGAAGCGAATGGCGGCAAAGAGGTGAAATTGAAAGGACTCACTAATGGAGTATACGCATTAAGGTGGCTTTAGAAGGAATGGAGGAACAGGGGAACTTTTAAAAAAAGATTTTATTTATTTATTTTTAGTGAGAGAGGAAGGGAGGGAGAACCAGAGGGAGAAAAACATTAATTGTGGTTGCCTCTCACTTGTCCCCAACTGGAAACCTGGCCAGCAACCCAGGTATGTGCCCTGACTGGGAATCAAACTGTTGTATACAGAGTGGGAGAAAGCCAAAATTCCCCACTCTGCCTTTTGGGGTAGGACACTGAAGTGAGCCATTTTTCCTGAGAGAGGTACTTTGCATATCTATGGCTGGCGACTAGTGTCTTGGTTATGTAAATGACTAGATAAACCTTTTACTCCAAGAAGATGAGAGGGGTTTTTGACCATAGAATGGTGATGAAAGAATTTATGGGGCTACCAGAGATTTCATAGGTGGCCACAATTAGTCAACCAAACCTGAGTCACAGTCAGGCATTACAGCTTAAAATAGGGCAGCAAACACAGGGTTTCTCTTACACCCAGATTGGCAGAGACACATGCAGTCTCTCTGCTCGCCTGGATGGATGTGCAGACAGGGACTCATTTGCTCCCCTGAATGGACCCATAGATAGACATGTGGCCTGAGAACTCACCTGGTTTGAGAAGTGGGGAGCGAAGCAGGAAGGGAGACCTGCAGCTTGCGCAGAGATAGGGAAATGCTTGTGGTATAAGAGTTGGAGAATGTGCACAGGATACTCACTAATTGGGTACAGCAGTTGCCTGGAACTTTGCATTTATAACTGGAATGCTAAGCTGTGAACTGTTGTGTTTCTGAAAGATGGTATCTTTTGCTTACCTGTTTTAAAGTTAGCCTAATCAGAAATTACTGTATATGTTTTGGGGATTTAAAGACACAATTACACTTTTAATATAATTTGTATAACCCTCAAATAAACAAAATACCTTTCTTTTTCACCAAACTCTGTAATTAAGAGTCATCTCTGGCAACAAGCAAAATGAGCCTATTAAAACTGAAATCACCCCCCAACCCCCGCCCCAGCCCAAGGGTCCTATTGCAGAACTGGTGACCCTTTGGTTCGCAGGCTGGCACTCAATCCACTGAGCCACACCAGCCAGGGTGGAACTATTAGAATTCCCTGAGTAAGTGGAGGAGGTCTGGATAAAGCTGCACTTGTTTATATTCTTCTTCTAAGAAGTATCATTTCTTTACACACATGATTTCTTTATGAGTGGATCACACTGTGATTCAGTGATCTTGCATGTCTTTGTCTTATAGGCACTGGGTTCAAGCCTCATCCACAAACAGATAGGCAAGAAATATAAATACCTTTCTTTTTCTCTGCCTCAACTAAAGTTTTACTTAGAGCTTTCCTCTGGGACAGCATAAACATAATTTCAGTTAAATCGGGGTTCCTCCTCTCTTTTCCCAAATCTGCACCTATCTATGTTCTAGGAGTGCCAGGGAATGATATTGGGGTTGTACCTTAGATCTTTGGAGTCATCAGGCTAAGCTGACATCCTTTGGTGCTACCATCACCTCATAGGCTCCTCAGTCCATGCTCTATGTGGCTGTCACTGAATCTCCTCTGCAACTCATCCCTGAAGCCCTTCTTGGATTCAGGCCCCTTCTTTTGGGTAGCAGCAGTTGTTCTGCTGATCAGTCAGGTGCCCGCATGACATCCTGGGCAGTGGAGAAGCCTGTATGTAAGCTGTTAGGGTCTCATCACTTCTGTGCCCTCTGAGGCACATTAAAGGCATTCCATAGTTTCTGCACCACACTAGGGCATGTGGGTGAGCTGTTTAAGGTGTTAGTTCTCCAGGGTCTTACCTCCTGCAGGACCTTATCTCTGTTCTTGACTCTTTCAAAGCCATCTAGAGTTTCTATAATAGATGACCATTTATTTAGGGACTCAGTTCAACCTGAGGGGATGGGGTGAGGATAGGCAGACAGCCTTTCCTCAAGGATCCCAAGTTTATAATCTCTTATTGCATCCCTTGATTCCTGTCTCCTTCCATCTCCTTTTGCCCTCCAGAACTGAAGTCAGGTTCTTATCTTTGTTTCTTTTCTTCTTTTTCTCTTTTTGAAAACTGTCCTGACTCTGTTCTATCTGCTTCAGGGCTTAGGTTTTGAAACTCAAAAGCTAAGAAGAGGCTCTTTGAAAATATGCTTTCTTCTGTAACACTGCTTACCTGAGGCCATGAAGGAGGGGAAATATTAAAAGGGAAAATGTCAAAGAAAAGTTTTCTGTTAATACTCCATAGATATCATCCCACCACATTTTAAACGGAATCTTCAGGTGGTAACATACAATCTCCTTTGTCTTTAGTCTTTGAAGGTCTTTTTATCTTTTCTCTAGTTGATGAATATGTTGTATGTAATTCTGATAGTTGATTTACAAGGTCTGTGCCAAAAGTATCCTGTCAATGTCAATATAATTAACAGTTTGCATGACTGATACTTTCAAGACAGACCTTGTATTAATGTTAGACATGTAAGCAGTGCTGAATGTTACTCAGAAATCTCAAAGTGAAGGTGAAGTCAGCCTCTTTGAATTAGGGGGAGAAATTAGGGTAGGAATAAAAGATGGACTTTTCCCTCAATACTAATAGCGCTATGAGGGCGGAACAGGGCTGAAAATTGGAAATGTCTATGGAAAGCTGAGATGGCATGGGGATTTGTCAGCAGCTAGACTAGAAGGAGCACCCCCTAGTTTGTCTGAGATAATCCTGTTTTATGCTTCCTTTCCTCCTGTGCCATCTGGTTAGTGCTTCCTTTTTCTTTCAAAACTAGGGTGGGTTAGGCAATAAATTAGGTGCTCATTCTATTTCTAACTTATGTAACCCTGTTCAAATGTTGGAGACATCTAAAGCCTTAATTATCAAGATTTTCCCTAATGTAATTCAATCCATATAATCACCCAAGAGTCTGAGATCAAGGAGGGTCTTTGTTTATCATTCGAAGACTATATAAGTTAACAGCATTATAAAAGTATAAAAGTCACAATTTTAATATAAATATTAAGGGTATATACTATTTGGCCATTTCTCCATTATTTCACTATCCATATCTATACTATGGTTTTGGAAGCCTTTGCCCACTCAAGTTGTAGTGGTAAAGGTAATCTCAAATCATGTTGACGTTGTACGTTTCATACCAACATTTTCCGAGTTCTTAATTATCCATAAGTGAAATAAAAATATATGCTGCCTAGATAAAATCCTCTTTTGCAATCACTGATGCGATCTTTCATTAGGATAGTTTCTAGCAATATTATCACATTTGTGTACATTAGCCATAGGTATCATATATGCGTGCGTTTTTTAATGTCTTGTGAAGCTGACTAGATTCTGAAGACCAAAAATAAGAAATCTAAAGTCATGATAATTTCCAGTAAATAAAAATTTCCTGCTGCAGTCCACTATCCTGGCCTCTTGCTTTCTTAGGAGTTAGGAGGTCATGTCATCAAGAATGGCCAGCGGAGAGTCAGCAGTCAGGCCAACTAGGCGTCTAGAACCCAAGGAACTAACACTAAAGTTCAGAACAACCTCTGTCTTCTTCTATTGCTTCTTTTTGCTAGAGGATTTCATTGGTTGTCCTCATTGGAAACCTTTAGTTTTATGGAGGGAATACTGTGTTTCAGCTGTGTTATTAGGAAATACAATTCTTTTAATTTTTGTTAAGTTAAATAAAAATTTTTGTATATATACATTATAGCTCCTCTTTTAAATATCTCAGTCAATCTGTATATTGTATTTAAAGGGCATTTTTGAAGAAAAAATATATTGACACAAATTTATGGAGGCCTTTTATTCAAGAAATTTTAAGAGTTCCCATAAGCATTATAAAATAAGTTTTATAATTTCCAATATTTCAAAATAAAATTAATTGCTATTTGCTTTGAGAAACTTATAAAACATGGTAAAGTTTATATTTTAAAATTATGAATAACATTTATATTAAAACTGAATAATGTCACTTATAATCAAATTGTTATAAAGACAAGCATATAAAAATGATAGACAGGGAGAAATTAAGAATAATAGAGGAAAGGATGAAATCAGAGAATTTACATGCACAACCTATGGATATGAACTAAGGGAAGATGAAACTATAGGAGGGAATGGGGGGTCTTGGGTCGAGGGGAGCAAAGGAAAAAGAATTTGGGACAACTGTAACAGTATAATCAATAAAATATACTAAAAAATGAAAAAAAGAATTATATGAAATAAAAAAAATAGATAGTGGGTCAGGCGAGCTATACTCACAAAAAGATCTTTTTTTTAATTCCACAGCTCTTTCTAGTTGACCATAGCATCTGCTGCCCCACCCCTTCCTGTGACTGTTATCTCTCAAGCTTTAATTTTTTGGTCCTGTGGCAAGCAGGACCAGTAAAATCACATTGGTCTGATCAAGATAGCATAAAGTATATAAAACAAAGTGGAGTCACTCATGTCAACTAAAATGGCTTCCAGTAAGCTATGACACATTGGTTCAAGAGAAAAATTGCTTAAAGATACATCTGCCAAGGGGATACACTTAAGTTATTTACTCATGTGGTCAGAACAGACACGTCTGGCAAGGAGGCACGGCTAAGATATCTGCCCAAGTGATCAGCGTGGCCATGTCTGCAGACTGGGGCCACCCAAAGATAGGCTCCTGGGGAAATGCCATGCTTGTCAGCAGGGGTGTCAAACAGAACAGACATGTACCATCCAGAGGTTATTGGATGAATTCCAAACTTGGCACCAGTATTGCCAAGACATTTATTGAAAGGACCTAGAATGGCGGCATACACCACTTTTCAGGTATAACTGAGGCAGGTTCCAGGCCAGTGTTGAGACAGCTGAGCTCCACACAGCGGAGTGCTGCTCCATGCCATGCTCATCTCCTTTGGCTTTGGCCACAAGAAGCTCTGCCCTATTGTCCACCCGTCTCCAGAGACCCTTACTTGCAAGATGCTGACAACTCCTCTGCCCACTGTGCTATCTCCTGGACCTGCAGACTGAGACTTTGGGACTCGAGTTCATTTTTCCTATTGATTGCTCTGTGTGTGTGTGAGTGTGTGTGTGTGTGTGTGTGTGTGTGTGTGTTAGGATTCTCTTAAGTTGTTGAAGTATGAGTAGGATATTAAAGCATTTTTTATTAATGTTGATGTTCTACTTTGAGTGAACCTGTATTCAATAAAAGCTGAGTGAATAGCATAAAAAATAATATGAGTAGTTTTTAAAAAATGATGTATATTCCTAAAATTTGTTATCTTTTGATTATTGAGTAAGTTACCATTAGAGACCATTAGAAACATGAAGGAGCTCAATTATTCCCTCAGATCATTCATGGAGTATGAATACTCCAGTTTCTACTAAAGAGACAGGATGTCTGAAGATACTGCTGGGCCCTCATTAAATGTCAATTGCCAATATTTCAAAGATTTGGAGGAAATTCTCAGAACATAGCAGATTTTGCATATCTTGCAATGCAGATAAGACCAGAAGATAGCTTTCATTGGCTAAGAGAAGTAAAATCTTTCCATGGATTTTTCTGACACTTTTCAATAGTGAATTGCAAGAAGTGGGGAAGAATAAAGTAGGAAGGAGATGGGGTAAACAGATGGGCAGGTATTCAGACGAGGCCTCATTTTTGTTTTGTTTGTTTGTTTTTGTTTAAATTGTTTAAAACAAAGTAAACATAGGCACAGAAAAGGTAAAATAGTGCTTCTAAAAACCAAGTGAAAAGGCAGCTTATGTGACAAGTTCTTTGTGATGATAAGCTCTTCTCAAAATGATAACGGCAATACACATTATCTATCTGAGTCCCTGAAAAGTGCCTACAAAGTGCCAGTTGCTCTGCTAAGTGCTTTTCCATGCATTACCTTGACGCCTCACAACTGTTACAGTTAATATAACCAGAATTTTGCTGGCTCTTTCTCTTACCAACTATTGCTCTTCAAAACTCGCGTGTTGTCCTAAATATTTCTGGGAGTCCTAAGATGGGGTCTCATATGTGTTCACAGACAAATTCATCTGGTAACCTTCTTTACTATGTTCCTCTGTGCCTGCTGTGCGCTTGCTCCTGCAGAATGCCAGACACCAGTACTATTTTCTCTGGGCTTTGGTGGGTATCATCATTGTCCTCCCCAGCCACTTCTACTGGGTACCATTATTTCTGCTGGGCATCACTGTCAATTCCATTAGCTACCACTGTCAATGACCTGAAGTCCAGAGGGTTTCAGAGTTACATGATGTTCTAAAGAGAAGTGGAAGAGAATGCATCTGCTGCACACTGCTGAAGGGATACCACTGTATTACAGTCTTTCTGATGTTTTTATTTTTATTTTTATTTTTTGTTTCTAGAGACAGAGGAAGAGATAGATGAAGAGAGAGAGAGAGGAAGAAAGAAAGAAACATCATTATGAGAATTATCAATTAGTTGCCTCCTATATATATATACCCCTGGACCAGGAATCAGCCCAGATGGAGGATGAAACTGCAACTTAGTTATGTGCCCTAACTGAGAACCGAGCCCACAACCTTTTGGTTACAGACACTCCAACCAATGAGCCACACTGGCCATGGCTCTTACAGCATTTTAAATGAAAGTAATTTTCTTTTTGACTTTCTTTCTGTATACCCTTCCTGTCACAGTAGATGCCACTTGACAAAAAAGAAAAAAAGAGTCACAAAGAAGTCAAGGCACTTGAATTAAGTAAATTTCTAGAGTCACACAACTAGTAATGTTGCAACTGAGATTGGACTTTGGTTGTTTAAAGTCTGGGCTTTCTTAATACCCCATGCTGCTCCTCCATCCTTGGTATTTCTAGAGCATTTGATGGCACTGAGTATCCCTTCTTTGGAACTTGAAACTTTCTTCTTTTTGCCTCTAAGACAGTAGATATTCCAAATTCTCCTCCAAATTGCTTTTTTTGGGTTTCCTTCCTTAGGTGCTCTCCTCACCTATTAACTGTTGTTAAACATTCACCCCTTTTCCCATTTTTCTTTACACTATCCTTCACATCCTTTACACTGTCTAGTTTTGTCAATTACCTCTAAAGAAAAAATTTTAACAACATTTGCTTAACAAATATTTATTTATCTCTTATTGTATTCCATGCTAAATAATGGAAATGCAAATCTATCTAGGAGTTTATAGTCTGGTATGGAAAATATACGAATCATTAACTGCAGCACAATATGATAGGTACTGTGAAAGGGCTGGCACAGAGTATAATGGAAACAATAAAAGTAAGAGTACTAAGAGTTAAAAACTACAGGGAATGAGCAAGAAAAGAAAAATCAGAATGGGAACTAAGAAGAAGTTAGAGAAGGAACCTTTCTACTGAGTCTTGAGCGAAAAGTTGGTGTTAGGTAAAGAGTGGATAGGGGTAAAGGCAGATTATTCTAAACAGAGGAAGCAATATTTACAAAATCACACAGTTTTGAAGTTACCTTACTCACTGCAGGAATTATAAGTCGTTCAATAAATTAAGAGTGTGAGGGAAGAAGTAATAAGGAAT
The DNA here is from genome assembly GCA_004026585.1 of Noctilio leporinus. NCBI lineage: Eukaryota > Metazoa > Chordata > Mammalia > Chiroptera > Noctilionidae > Noctilio > Noctilio leporinus. Next base: position 132,689 of record PVIW01003628.1, on the reverse strand, counting down.
GATATGAGGGTGCTTACAAGCCACAAACGGAAATGCTTACATAGGCTAAACAGATAAGATCAATGAGTGAAGCATGTTGGGTAAAATATAGTGGAGAGTGGAGACTGTGACCAACTAGAGAGCACATACCATGTCCAAATGGTTAATGCATGCATTCCTCATTCCAGCCTGATGTTGCTACTGTGAATGTGGGCCCAAATATTGCCAGATATTTTTTGTTATTTTTCCCAAAGAGCCTGATAAACAGAGTTTTATGTGAATTTTCCCAAATTATTAAAGTGCTATGTGTCTACACAAACTATATCTGCTTGCAACATCTGGGCTAAATCATGATAACTTTCATATGTTAAGATAAAGAGATTGAACTTCCTCCTAAGTGCATCTATTGGGAAATCACTAAATGTTTCAAAGTTGAGATGGATGTAATCAGATTAATGATTTACAAAAATTAACAGTTCATTTCATAGAAGTATGGAGGATGGATTGGCAGGAACCCAAATGTAGCAATGAGAACTGAGGCAGTGAACATGGCGAAAAGGGAGCAGATACAAGGAACATTCGGAAACTGCAGGGTTTGGTAACTAACTAAATATGAAGAATAAAGAGAGGGGAAGAGCCAGGATAATTTCCTTGCTCTGTGTATCAGTAATTTACTAGCAGCCCCCACAATTTTTCTCCTTTTTCAAAAGTTTTGCATAGAGAATAGCAAAATGTTCCAGAATTTTGAATCAAGGCTGTGCGATGAAATGAAACTCCAGGTGGGTATTTATGGTTGTTTTACGGACCCCCATCAATGGATTCATGGTGCTAGGCCTACATTTCTCTTCTGCACGATGCTGGTTATAATTGTGGATTGAATTTCCATTTGACCATTTTCCTTTCAGAATGTCTGTTTTTCTTACAGCAACCAATTTAGTTCACATCTGTAGGCTCTGGTTATCACAATAGTTAACTGGTTGGCCTTTCTGATTCTTGGTTTCCATTTCACAACTTGCTCTCAACATGCTACCTCTTTCCTACTGCATCAAAGCTGAACACCTTTTCTTGGCTTGCAGCATCTTCCACAATCTGTCACCAACCCTCCATTTGAAAATTCTTAACCATGGCCTGATTTGTACCCTCTGCTCCTTACAGCTGATCTTCTTAAAGCTCATTTTTGCTTCTACCGCCCTGCCTTTCCCCCTTGCTCTCAGGGAATGTGGTTTCCTCCTCAAAGGCCTCTGTCTATTTTGGCCTCATTACTTCTCACCTCAGTTCCTAAAGCATTTGTGGTCTTTATTGGATGGACCACAGTAGAATCCTTGAAGCTGTGAAATGCCTGCCACACATGGAGAACCGTTAGTTCTTTCCTGTGTGAGCTGCAATGCTTCTAACAGGTTGCTTTAGTGAGTCCAACGTGATGTTCTAGCCAAGGTGGACTGGACTGAATAGGCACTGCATGTGCCAGAGTCATCTGGGCAGAGTCATCTTTGAAGTGACTTATTATAAACCTGACCCTAAGGGCATTTTTCATTTGGGGGTTTAGTCCTCTTTAGGGAGAGGATAAAATGGTAAATGAACAAAGGCACTTGTATTCAGGTCAACCTTGTGACAAAAACTGCATTCTTAATTCCCTGTGTAGTCACTACAGTGTGTGGAGACACTAGATCCAGGTGCTCTGAGTGTCTGGTGAAGCACTCCCCTCTGTTACTAGAGATTCCAGCATATTTTTGCAAATAATCCCCATCACTAAAGGAAGTCTGTGCATGTCTTATACTAAATCAAGCAATTTTGTAACAAACTATAGAAATGATCCCAGAAAGTATAATCTTAAAATCAAGCAATTGTGTGTTTATTTAAAGTAATGTTTCAAGAGCTTTATGCATCTTCTCAAGAAGACCCCAGAGACATTTAAAATGGAAAGCACATGGGTATTTCCAGGCAAGATCAATTGGCTAGCTTTCAGAGGCTCCACAGGATGGATTATCTTGGTGAATTTACAACAGCCTATGAGTTGGCTCTCAGCCCTATAGATTTAGAAACTGGATTTTGTCAACACTTACAACATAGATCTATTTGTCATTGGTGGCTCACCTTAACCAGCTCACAAAGGCAGATGGAAAAAAACAGCATCTGTATATTAGTAACTATCCTAAGGACTGGAATTCCTGCTTAGACAATGAAATCTGAGTAAGAATTTGAGTAAGGAGAGTTCCATGTGTCATACATCTGTGAGAAGGAAAAGCATGGAGTTGGTGTTAGTGCCTGGGACTACATATAACCTGCAACTGATGTGCTGGGTCATCTGTCAGTTAACTATTATCACTGAGTGCATGTTTATCACAGATGTGATAGCCTTTCTTCAGTTCAGTGCTTGGTAATAGATGATTCATAATGCAGGAATTCTTGTCCCAGGGACTAGGATGTTTGCATCTGTGCTCAAAGCCACTCTCTCCACTGGAATGGGACAATGGTAAATTATATTTAAGAAGTTGATTGCTTGCTCGACTGATGAGTTTTTGATTTGATGTGAGGGATGAGACAGAAGTAGGATTTAAGGATGCTGACATAAGGAGCCAGATTATGAGTTTAGTTTCATACATACAGGATGATTTGGAGATGCCTTTGAGATATCCAAGTGAAATGTGTCGGTTCCATACTCAGATCTGATCTGTTACTCAGAATCATGATCTGCACTAGAAATACAAATCTGAGATTTTTTAAATGCATAGATAATTGAAGATGCAGGAATTGATATTTTCTCAAGGAAAAGTATAGAAAGCAAAGAGTGTAGGCCTAGGGCAGAATTCTGAGAAAGACCAACATTTAATTGTTGAGTAGAGAGGGAAGAAACTGACATAAGAGGCCAACAAAAAATAGCCAAACAAACAAAAAATAAGTAGAAAGAATATCAGGAGTGTTCTGACACAGAAACAAGAACCAGAAATAGTTTCAAGAAAGACATACAGGTGCTTGCTGAATGGTGATGTAAGATCCAACTTACAGAATTTGGGCTTGGTACAGAGGTGCTCACTGGCATCAATGGGCCCTGTTAGGGACCTTGAGGAATCTTGGAAAAATCCTCCTTTTCATGCTGCATATGTCCTGCCATGGTGGGGGGCATTTCATTTGGTCTAAATTTCTATATTTTTTGCTCCATAAGTAAGGGGATGAGAAACTTAATTGTATTAACAACAACATCAAAAACAAAAAGCTAAAACATCCTCAGATCTTGGTTTTTAACATATAAAATTTTCAGTGACTTTAACAAAGCAATTTCAGCATAGGCACTAGTGTTGAAATAATGAGAGTGGGCTTGGTCCTGAGAAAGAGAAAGAGAAATAGAGAGGGAGAGAGAGTGAAGCAATATATATTACTTGACATCAGAGGAAGAACTAAATCAAAGTATTACAAAATACCTTTTTAAAAGTCATACTCAGCCTTAGACATTTCACTTTAGTATGCTAGTTTGATATTTCTTTCCAAGATCCATCAGTAATGAGTTAAAAAATAATTAAGTCTGGAAACACTAGACTGTTTCTGGGAATACTGAATGCCCAGAGAGTGTGACTGGAAACACAGACACAAGGAATGCTGGTGTCACTGCTTAAAAGCGAGTAGCTTCATATAGCCTGTCTAGATTAAATTGAGGTCAAAGTTCAAAACTGAAAAATATTAAACACACACTTAGGATGACATCTAAAAACCACAGTCTGCAGGATGGAGCTCTAATAAAGTTAAGAGACCATGTGCTGCACACAGCCACATACACAACTCCCACTACTAAGTATTCTCAATAGAAGGATCATTTTTGGTTTAAAATCAGCAAATGAACATAAAAGCATGTCAATCCTTTGCTCTTCCTTTGTGAACAAAGTCTTTGAAAAATTCCCGGAGAGGTCTGATTTGCACAGGAAAAGGTAAAGAGGAAAATCAAGATGCTTCCATGAGCTGTAGGATAGTAGTTAGTTTATTTTCTTGAGGTAGAGAGCCTGGGGAAATAAGAGGGGTTCTCCTTAAACAGCCATCCCTATGTCATGTGGTCAGTATGGTGACTTAGGCAGACATGGCTTGCCTCTTTGCACAACCACATGAACATTACAACTAAAATAGAAAGCAACTGTCACTCAGAACCATCAGAAATCAATTTGAATGGAAATTTGACAAGTACTGAATTAAAGATCACATCCATCCAGACTAGTAGGAGGGATGCAGACACAGAATGGGTAGATCCCTCACCCAGGTGAGGCCCATAAAAATTCAGGAAGGATTAGCTCAGAAGTGAGGAGTCCCAGTCACACAATACGCCACAAACATGAAGCCCAGGGTTCCAATGCCAGGAATATAAGTTCCCATAGTTTCCGCCTGCAAAAACAAAAAACAAAAACTAAATAGCGGTGATTGAGTTGGTGGAAGAAACTACTAGAGTCCCAAGCAGTTCCTCTTAAAGACCCCACACATGAACTTACCTACTTAGACTTACTCCCTCTGGGCTCCAGCACTGGGGTAGCAGCTTAAAAGGCACCAGTGGCACACAGGGAGAAACTGAAGTGTCTGGCATCAAGGCGAGCAGAGGCCATTGCCCCTTTTCTAAACACTGTCCTCACAGAGCCAGCAAGCAGGTGCTATATCTGAGACTCCATCAACTGGCTAACACTATTTGACCCACCTTGGAGATCCCCAGAGGCTCAGACCCACCCAATTTAAGGGCCCACACAAGCTGCTTTTCCTATGAAAGGCTGGTCTTGGTTCCTCCTTCACAACTTCCTAAATCCTATCAAATAAGCAACAGCTACCTTAGTGAGCCTCAGGCCCAGCACCAGCAGCAACCACCTAGATTCACAGCTTGTCTTTGCCTGGGAATTTCTAAGCTCAGCACAAGTGGCAGCATCTCAGATCAGCATATAGTTCAGGCACTGTGTCCTGGGGAAAAACACAGGTGGGGCTGACCTTGGCCTGTACCACCCAGGAAACCACAGGGCCAGCACACCCAGTGAATAGCTACAGACCATATCAGAGCCCCACCACCATCCCCCTGCACCCTCCATGGAGGGCAGAGGTTGGTGGTGAGCCATCAGAGCCAGCCCTTGCAGCTGACTGGCCTGGGCAAATCCCTCCCATTCATCTGCCAATAGCAACAAAGGTTCAACTACAAGAGGAGCCCACACAAAGGACACACCTCAAATACCCATCTTGGGTGATAGAGGAGACTGTACCACTGGACCATATAGGACACCAACTACATCCTACCAAGACACAGAATCAAAGAAGCTCTACCTAATGCATAGACTCAAACACAGGGAGGCTGCCTAAACAAGAAGACAAAGAGACATGGCTCAAATGAAATGAAGGATCAACACTCCAGAAAAAGAGCTAAACAAAATGGAAGTAAGCAATCTCAGATGCAGAATTCAAAGCACTAGTTATAAGGATGCTCAAGAAACTTAGCGAGGACCTCAACAGCATAAGAAATATCCACTCAGAAATGAAGGATATACTAATTAAAACAAAGAACAATTTACAGGGAAACAACCATAGAGTGGATGAAGCCAAGAATCAAATAAATGATTTGGAACATAAGGAAGCAAAAAATAAATAAATAAATAAATAACAAATCGGAACTACAAGAACAAAAAAGAACCCCCCAAAAATGAGGATAGTATAAGCAGCTTCTAGGACAAGTTCAAAAGATTTGCATGATAAGTTTGCCAAAAGGATAAGAGGAAGAGCAAGAAACTGGAAATCTGTTTGAAAAAATAATGAAAGAAAATTCCCTAATTTTGTGAAGGAAATAGACATGTAAGTCCAAGAACCACAGAGAATCCCAAACAAGATGCATGCAAAGAGACCCACTCCAGGACACATAATTAAATTGCCGAAGGTTAAAGTTAAAGAGAGAATCTTAAAGGCAACAAGAGAAAAGAGGTTAGTTACCTACACGAGAGCTCCCATAAGACTATCAGCTGATTTCTCAAAAGAAATGTTGCAGGCTAGAAAGGATTGATGAGAAATATTCAAAGTCCTGAGAAGCAAGGGCCTACAGCCAAGATAGCTCTACCCAGCAAAACTGTCATTTACAATCGAGGAGCAGATAAAGAGCTTCCCAGACAATAAAAACCTAAAGGAGTTCATCATCAACAAATCATTATTATATGAAACTCAGAGTTACTTATTTAAGAAAAAGATAAAAACTATGAACAATAAAATGGCAAAAAGTACATATCTATCAACAGTTTAGTCTAAAATCAAACTAAGCAAACAAGAATAGAAACAGAATCATGAATACAGAGAGTGTTTTGACAGTTGCCAGATGGGAGGAATGGATAAAGAGGTGAGGGGATTAAGAAGTACAAATAGGTAGTTATAGAAAAGCCATGAGGATGTAAAGAACAGTGCAGGAAATACAGTTGCCAAAGAACTTTTATGCATGACCCTTGGACATGAACATGATGGGCAAGATTGCCTGAGGGAGTGGGGGGGGGGTGCTGGGTGAAGGGGGCCAAAGAGCAAAAAGTCAGGACAACTGTAATAGCATAATCAATAAAATATAATTTTTAAAAAGAATAAAAATAAAATAACTCACCAGACTTCACATTCTTTTAAAAATCTAAACCTCATAATTAAGTACAGCTATTTATAACCCACTTTCCAAAGGACAAGGGTCCAACACCAAGCTGTAGTAACTGCTTCAGGGCACTAATCCTGGAAATACAATAGCTACTAACTCATTTCCTTGTACAATTTCCATTAACTTTGGGAAACAGGCAATTATTCATCTGTACTGAAGACCTGGAAGGTAGACGGAAGGAATCAATCTACCTCAGTGCTTTGCCTATCTGAAACCCTCCTAATAGGATCTCATCAAAATGTTGCAAGTTTGAAGACCAGAGAGTTTGGTGATATCACATGTAGTTGGTTTCAAGTCCTAGTCCTGCCATTCCCCAGCTGTGTAATCTTAAGCAACATTGTTTTGCTTCTCAATTCTTGTTTCCTTATCTGTATAATGGGCACAAGTAGAGTTATTGTGAAGATTAGAGGAGATAATTCATGTGAAGTCCCAACCTAGTGTCTAACCTAAGGTAAGAACCCTGAAAAAATGTTAGCTCTTTGTCTTACTAGATATATTAAAGACCTGAAAAATATTATAATAAATTTAGCACAATTATATTTCAAATATTATAAATAAAAATTATTGGAATTATAACTTTCATGAATGAGCTCATATATATTTAACAAAAATCTTCTAAAATTTAAAAGATTATTAAAGAAACTTTATTTTTAAGAAGGCAAGGACTGGATGGCCCTTTAATAAGATAGACCTTTGCCACTATAAGACTAGTCTTAAGGGACTTCATCTAAAAATTGTCACAGCATCAATTTTAGAAACTCAGATTGAGATATTATATCTCCCCTGCCCCAAGTCCACTTTGCATACATGATGGTTAATATTCAATAAAATAAAATAACATAAATATTAATGTGCCATGATAAAAAAAATATGAAAATCTAGTACAGAAGCACTAAATAAGAATTATACATTTATGTAGTCATGCAAATGTTGAAAATTCTTAAAATCAAAATCTTTAGAATATAATTTTAATTTTTAAAGGAATGGTAAAGAGATAGTTGTGGAATAAATAAAACAGAATAAATTTAGTTAACTCTACTATATATTTTATTTTTCTTTTTTTAATTTTAATTTTAATTTATTACTTTTAGAGAAAGGGGAAGGGAGAGAGGCAGAGAGGGAGAATGACATTAATGTATGGTTGCCTTTCACCTGCCTCCAGCTACGGACCTGACTGGAGACCTGGCTTGCAACCTGGTTATGTGCCCTGGCTGGGAATCGAACCAGCAACCTTTGGGTTCCCAGGCCAGTGCCTTATCCACTGTGCCACCAGCCAGGGCTAGTTTTCTTTTATTACTTTAAAAATTAATTGAGTCATATCAAACTCCATTTAAAGTAACTGTCATTGACTAACAATGCATAATTCTTTTACTTTTCATTTTCATTAATTGATTCATTTGGCAAATATTTATTGATAACTACAGTAACGCTTGGTTTATGTGATGAGATAAAACAGATACAGTCTGCTTAACAGTAAAATATCCCTTTGACAATAGAGTGCTTCATAATTTGGCAAAAATGTTTATGCTTAAATCCTTTTATTATTTATGATTCATTATGACCTTCCAAAAGGCGAATGTTAGAAAATGAAGGTCAAGGTATTTGTGCTTGTGACACAAAATAACATAAGAGCAGACGCTAAAGAATTTAACTTTAAGTGGTTGCTCTTAGAACATACAAAATAGGCTTTGTCTCATTTCCTTGACTAAGGGTGACAAAGAGGATAAGCAACAGCATTACCCAGAGGCCAAAAGATCCTAGAGGCAAAAATTACAGATGGCTTCACAATACAGCCCAAGTTACTGGAATCTAGAAAAGGGTGGATTTAGAAATACAGTAAACTTTTGTTTATCTTGGAATTCAAACAACTAGTATATGCAAGTAGCTAGGATGTTTTTCCTTCCTAGTCTGCACTCTATTTTTATTTAAAAAGACAAATAGAAAACATGCTATTGCCAGAATTTTGGTTTCAAAACTAAAAACCAGTTTATGGCATAGGGTCAGAACAATTTTGTTGTAATTTCTCACATCCTCCATATAGCTGTACATTAAAAACTGTTCAGGGTCAAATAAATCAAGGAACACCAGACCAACATTTTCTGTGCGTTTATTCATACAGGTATCAAGTAGGTATTCATTTCCATGTGCTAGGTATGTAATAGACCCACAATACATTTCTGCGTAAAGTACTTAGGAAATATGTATGGATAAGTAGTTTGCAGCCTTGTGATCTCCCTCCTTCATGGGACCACTGCTGATATAAGCAAAGGAACAGGGAATGAGGTTCTGTGGGATTAAAGACTACAGCAAAACCTTTCACCTGAGATGATCAGTAAAGATTTGATGGACCAAAGAAGTAATCTGAGTCACAAATCATAGAGAAAAATTGAAGTTCACTGTGCAAGGGACACATAATTAGGAAGAGACCAGGAGCAGAAATAGAAACTGGGGTATAGACCAAGAATTTAAAAACAGGGAGATGAAAATGAAAGAAAGAAGTCATAGATAGAAGAGAAAGGAGGAGAAACATGTAGAGAAGTGAATGGGTAGGTCCACTAGGCTGGAAAGGCCAGGAATGGCGGCAATGGGAACAAAAAAGAAGGGAAAAATGGGAGGGATACTATGTAGGAAACACCATTCAGAGTGTCTAATGCCACATCTCTGTTCTGAGCACATAAGAGTGGACCCCAGGCTGCTACATTTGTATTATACAAGTCTGTCACTTGTCCATAGCTAATTGATCAATTAGCTGACCACCTTCGACTAAGACATCTATTAAGTTTGAAACCTGTCATGAACAAAGATGGTGTTAATTTAGAAGCTATGTTGGCCACATGAAAATAAAAATCATAGGGCAGCTTTGGGACAAAGATAGACATAGACAGGGGTGATGCCTAATTTCTTGATGACCTTCTGGTCCTTGGTCCCAGTTCTTCCTTGAGGCCCTTGTTCAGTTCTTACCTTTTGTGACTGTAAAACAATCACAATTTCTAATTGTGATATTGCAATTTATAATAAGAAACATATCTGGTCTTCCTTATTCCTGGCACAGAGCTCCTGAAATCCTTGAAATTTCCTAAGTGATGAGAGCCACAATGGTGTCTTTTGTTATGTAAATTTATGACTTTAGACCACACTTAAGGATGGAGGCTGGTAGCCAAGAGGATTAGAGGCTTGGAACTTTCAGTCTCACTCCAAGATGGGAAGAAGGGCCAGAGGTTGACTCAGTCACCAATGATATAATTAATCACGCCTATGTAATGAAACCTCCATAAAACCCAAAAGGAAGGGGTTTGATGAGCTTCTGGGTTGGTGAACACATGAAGATTTGGGGAGAATGGCCCACTCACTTGGAGAGGGCATGGAAGCTCCTCACCCTTCCTCCATCCCTTGCTCTATGCATCTCTTTCATCTGGCTGTTCCTAAATTATATCCTTGGATTAATAAACCATTAATCTAATAAGCAAATTATTTCTGTCAGTTCTGTGAGCAACGCTAGCAAATTAATTGAGCCCAAGGAGGGGGCTATGAGGCCCTCCAGTCTCTGGCCAATGGGTCAGAAGTGCAGGTAAGAAACTGGACTTGCAGCTGTCAGAAGTGTGTATTGGGGTGGGGGAGGCAGTCATCTGACTGAGCCTTTAACCAGGTAGATAGTGTCAGAATTGAGTGGAATTATAGGACACCCAGCAAGTGGAAGAGAATTATCTGGTGGTGTGGGAAACCTACCCTCCCTCCACACATACACACATTGGAATTGAAGTTAGACCCATTACCAATAAATTCCTTTTGCTGGAGCTAATTTGAAATGCATCTGTTACTTGTGTCAGACTCAGTACTGAGTCTAGTTGTCCAAACATCCTCCACCATCAGACAAGGCTCTGGCAAGGGTGGAGGTGGCAGGCTGGATACTTCTTATTTTTGCTGAGATTCCAGAAATTGTGCTCTGAAGGGATCCCAAGTTAGAACTAGAGCAAATGACCAAGATCAGAGTTACTAAATGATGGGATGAGGGGAGGTGTGGAATTAAGACATGCAAGTGTTACCAGACTAAAGGGATCTGTTTTTCTGTACACATTAGAACCCAATAAGACATGAGCAGGAGTTTGCAGCAAAGAAAGTAAGGGTTTATTTTCAGGAAGTGGCCTACAACCAAAGACACAGGTGAGTTATCGCACAATGACCTGGTTCCCAGATGGCTTTCAGGGTTAGGACTGTAATGGGGAGAAATGATTAATCATGGACACTAAGAGAGTGAGGATTGTGGTTAGGCTCATGGTCTCTGCTGATTGGTCGGTGCTAGGATAGGGGGTTGTAGATCAATGCATCTGGTCTTGATGTCAGTCATGGTGTTGCTTTGCTTGATTTCCCTGCTTTTATGGGTCTGGAGCTGAACAATGCCACTTGCTCAGCATTCACCCCTTTTCCAGGTACTTTTTCCACTTTCCATATGGGACTGGCATCCCTCTAGCTGTTGCCCTGGTTGTGGTTCCCAGAGTGGGTGGGCTTGTGGACATTCTAGGACTGTGGGGCCCTCTAAACAAATGTACTCTGCTGAGAGACCAGTAGTTTCTTTCTCCGCCCCAATGCCCACTGGTGTTTATAGTTAGATGCAATGAGTCTTTATTTTTCCCCAGCACTTGAACCATGAGCTGCACAGTCAGGTCTGGTGCTGGGATCACTTGCCAGGTGTCCATCCTGACTTTTGTAATGTGTGATTGCACTTTCTGCTGGCTAGCCATAGCCATTGTAGTCACTGCTACCACCACTGCTGCTGCCACCTCCACATTGAATCTTGTCCTCCACTCTGGACCCACCCCTCCTACCTGTCTGGATGAGTATTTCTTCTTAAATCTTTGTTGGACTTCCAGGCAGCTTGATTTTCTGGAACTTCTAGTTGTCTGTAGTTTTGAGGTAGTTGTATTCCTTCTTAATTGTGGAGGGAGATGCAGTATGTCTACCTATGCCTCCATCTTAGCTACAAGTCTCCTATTTTTGTTTTTATTTTAATGATTTTTAATTGTATTTTTCCATTACCATTTAGTCCCCTTACATCCCCCTCCTCTCCGCTATCACCACTCTGTTGTTCATGTGTATGAGTCCTTTTTCCTTTTGCTCTATTTCTTCATCCCCTATGATCTCCCCCTCCTTAGCTGTCATCTTGTTCTCTATCTATGATTCTGTCTTTATTTTATTTCTAAGTTCAGTTTGTTCATTAGATTCCATATATCAGTGAAGTCATATGGTATTTGTCTTTCTCTGACTGACTTATTTCACTTAGCATAATGTCGCAAAGGGTAAAATTTTCTTCTTTTCTAATGGCTGAGTAGTATACCATTGTGTAAATGTCCCATGGTTGTTTTATCTGCTCAGCTACTGATGAATACTTGGGCTGCTTCTGTATCTTGGTGATTGTAAATAATGCTGCAGTGAACATAGGGGTGCTTATGTTTCTTCAAATTAGTGTTTTAGGTTCCTTTGGATATGTTCTCAGAAGTGGGATCTCTGGGTCTAAAGTCAGATCCTAAAAGCTTAGGAGGATTGAGAAGCTAGCTATTACATAATGGTTCAGGATTTTTTGTTTTTGCATTTTCCTCCAAGTGCTTATCATATTTCTATGTAAATATATATACATATATATGTATGTATGTATATACATAAAATTTTTGATAACTTATTGAAATCTGATGCATCAGTATATTTTCTAGAAAGGGACTGGTTTTTCTTATTCTTCATATTATATGTATCAATAGAAAGTGCTAATTTAGAATACATACAGAAGACATACCTTTATAAATATATTAAAACTTATGTTCTTTGTTTTTTGCTTTTGATGATTAAGCCATTTGATAATAATGACAATAATAATAACAATGCTCACTTGCTAAAGCTTCACAGTACAAGTCACTGGGCCAGATTCTATGTCCATACTCTCATTTCTTCACTAACACATTTTGAGGCGGGTGTTAATTCCTTCATTTTATAAGGACAGAGGCACACAGAAGTTTTTTGACTCATCCAGGTGTACTTGACTCCAACTTAGGTCTGGATAATGGAAAAGCTCATGCACCTAGCTATATAGCTTCTCATCGCCTCTCTCCCAATAATAAGTACAACGATGACTTCGAAAGTCCTATTTCAGAATTTAGTAGGTAAAAATATCAGATGATCATTCACTAAGCACACTTATTCAGTGAGGACTTCAGGGATCACTTTGGCATGATAATTTGTGGGTAGAATAAGGAATGACCTGATGGCCTCAAAGGAAAGCAATTAAATGGATATGTTAAGCATTTACTATGTGCAAAGTTTGGAAAACACTATTTTAAGTTCTAGTTTTTAAACAATGTAACTTGGTCTAGGTAACTTTAATTTGCAAGAAACCAAAATTTATAAACTCTTCAGTCACAAAGATTATGGATTTAAAAATATCTTCTATCGTACTGCTTAGTAAGGTTTCTGCTGATTTTTCATTCACTTCCAATAAGAAAAAAAGTTGAGGATTTATAAGAAAATTCTTTTAAACCCCAAGATAGAACAAAGAAGCATATCCAGAGAAAATCTTGCTTTACAACTAAATCCAACAGCTTGTCAGAAGTGTTCAGAAATCTCAGCAGGCAAATGTGAACAGTTTTTGCCATACCCAGCAGAACATGTGCTGAAACCCTGAGACATAAAGCAACACATCAAAGCAGGAATCATCTAGAGAGAAGAAAATAACTAGTACATCACTTAAGGCATTGGGTTTAAAATATTAAAGATGAAGCAATACTTTAGAAAGGACTCCATGGCTATTGTTAAAATAGAATTTGCTCAGGGACTGTGGTTTAGTGTTCCAAAGTAACTAGTTCCCTGAAGCTGTATTAGTCTATCCCCACTATTCTGCTGTTCTAGGAACGCTCTGATTAAAGGGATACAGAATTACAGAAAACTTTGGGCCCTGTTTATTTCTCCTCACCCTTGAAGTTCTCTTCCCAGTGAGCATCATAGTATACTATAGCCAGGCAAGGAAGAAAAAAGCACCCTTTTCAGCACTCATGATGCCAGTTTTGGTGTTTTCTAATTTGGAGTTGAATAAACTAGATAAATGGTATCATAGAATTCTTAGTTTTACTAATTATAGTAATTTACTAGCAATTCTTATAAAACATTTAGTTGAGTTGTATGATCTAGCATGCTTTATTTTTAAATTATTTGGCATGGAAATTATGTTTACCCTTTTTCTCTAATGATAAGATTTCACATTTATTTAGGGTTATAAAAATTATAAAGAAGACATGCACAACTTTTCATATTAAAGAAGTTATTATTTTTTACCAGGAATTAACAAACACATTTCAAGAAAGGCACTGTATTTTTCCCTCCATTACTAATAAGTCTTGCATTATAATACACACTGTGGCTCTGGGTATGGCCAGAAGGAGCAGGTTTTTAAGAATCAGTGTTCAGCTTCATCTTCAAAATGGTCCTCAGAGTGTAACAGAACAAAAACAGAGGCTTGGCTGCCCGCTGCTACAAAAGCCAAACTTGTGAAGCAGATGCTGGTATAAATGGAGAGGGGTTTCTTTTTTAAAAGATTTTATTTATTTCTTTTTGAGAGAGGCAAAGAGAGGAAGGAAGAAAAGGAGAGAAATGTTGATGTGAGAAAGAAACTTCAACTGGTTGCCTCTCATATACGTCCCAACCATGGACTGAACCTGCAACCCAGGCATGTGCCCGAATAAGAACTGAACCAGCGACCTTTCACTTTGCAGGGTGATGCCCAACCAACTGAGCCACACTGGTCAGGGCTGGAAAGAGGTTTTGTTTAAGCGCTGTATAACTTGGGAGAATGGTAGACTCCTAATCTCAAAGACCATCTCCTCTTTCTGCCATGGAAAAAGTCCAACCATGTCCTCAGCAAGGCCAAGACAGATGCCAGTGTCCAGAGTTCCTGGTCCATTTTATAGGCTTGTTCTTTGGAGACCATAGGCAGCTGCTAAACAATCTTAGTTCCTGAATTCAGGAAGAGGAAATAAATAATTTATGGCTATTAATCCAGCACCTACCATGGAAAAAATAACACCTAACTTAAATAGATATTTATCAAAATGGACACTAAATATGGGTTAATAGGGATTACCATTTATTTCCACTAGTAAACAAATATTTTTTATCCAGGCAAATAGATATAAATAGTATCACTGATCAGGGTAGTAAATCAATAATGTCATAAATATAGCATTTAAATAGTCTTCATGGAACTCCTGACACCAGAGGAATCCCTTTCTCTGAAAGTCCTGGGGAGCCTGTGAAGGGAAACAAACAAGCATCCAGGTGGCTGGAGCCCTGGTGCCCTGCAAAAGCTCTGCTTCAGCTTCAGGAAAAAGTACTCTGTTTACTGCTTGCTCCCTACTTTATTTTTGAAAGCAGATTAGCATCATTTGAACAAAAGTTTGGAAACTAACTACCTTAAAATCTTTCTACTATGTACTGAACAAGAATCAAATGTGAGAAATCGGGTCACTTTTGCCCACATTCCCAGTCTGGGGCAAAGTTCATTGGAAACTGAATTTACAACTTAGGCACTTATTCACTCACAGTGCCTCCACACTGTTACCTATATCTGCACCCATTTCATCTTCTCTCTACATATGAATAATACATGTTATTTTAAAACATCAGTATATACTAATTTCTACTCAAGCTTTTTCAATGACGTTTCCATTTTACCAATACATAGAATCTGTAGGATTCTGTCACCCATTGCTGTAGAATTTTTGAAGTCTGTGTCTTTCTAAAAGTCAATAGTCAAATTTATTGTCCTCCCATTTCTCACTTTGCTCATCTTCAAGCATTTAAGATTGATTGTTCAAGCATTTTATTTTTTGATCCTTTCCTTATACTTGTCATATATTTTCTTGGTGATAAAAAGTATCTTGTTTGAGATATAAATCATTCAGTTCAAATTACTAATATTCCCAGACATCCTCATTGTCCTTCTACTAGTTTGAATAAAAGGATGTCAAATCTTTCTACAAACTGTTATTGACCCAAAATACTGATTGCTCTTTGTTTAAAGCTAAATTGAACATTTCAGCATAAGATTGTTTGATTTCTTCTGATATTTTTACCAAAACTTTTGAATGATATTTTCTATTTTTCAAACTTTTAACAATTTCAGTGTTTTGTCATCAACCTTCAAATGGCATATCAACCTTTTAAAAAAGAGCCAAGTGTCTAAGAGGCATGGAATTTGGGAGTGGAGGTAGCACTAAGGAAACTCAAGGGCTGTTAGAGCATATCCAGACATTCTGTTATTCCCATCTGCTCAAATTTTGATGAGATTGGGAAATCTTTTAATAAGAAAAGCCAGTGTTTTCAATGCTCCTCTAAGGACATCCCTTCCCTGTTTTCCTTCCTTGCCCCTCTTCTCTCTTCTCCTCCTCCTTCTTTTTCTTTCTTCTTCCCACACCAGCAGTTATCACTAGAAGTGGTGTGAGTTATTCTGCCTTAAAGATATTTAATGAAAGCTTAACAGCATTTTGATTTAGTTGGTTTACACGTAGTTGATTTAGTCTAAATATGAAAAGGTTCAGCATGGAATGAAAATAAAAGACTTCTTATCTAAGCTCTGGAGATGGAGGTAAGGGAACCATAACCAAAGAGCAGTTTACACTACAGCAAGCTGTTTAGCTAATGAAAGAGATATTCTTGGATGACTTCCAGGCAAGATGGCAGTGTAGGCAGACATGCACAACCACATGAAAATTACAACTAAAATAGAGAACAAGCATCACTCGGAACCACCAGAAATCTAGTTGAATGGAAATCTGACAACTATAATATTAAAAAACCACGTCCATCCAGACTGGTAGGAGGGGTGCAGATGCAAAATAGGCTGGTCCCCAACCTATGTGTGGTGTATAGAAATTTGGGAGGAATCTCAGGAGTGAGGAGTCCCAGCCCCACACCAGGCCACGAAGCCCAGGGTTTCAGTGCCCAGAATATAAGTCCCCACAGCTATGGGCTGCAAAAACCAGTGGAGATTAAAATGGTGGAAGAAACTTCTGGAGCTCAAGGCAGTGCCTCTTAAAGAACCCACACATGGACTCACCTACTTAGACTCACTCCCTTTGAGCTCCAGCATCAGGGTAGCAGCTTAAAAGTCACCAGTGGCATAGAGGAAGAAACTGAAGTGTCTGGGATCGAAGAGAGCAAAGGCCATTGTCTTTTTTAAACTCTCCGCACACAGAGCCAGCAAGCTGGTGCCATATCTGAGACTCAATCAACATGGCTAACACTGTTTGACCCACCTTGGAGATCCCCAGAGGCTCTGTCTCACCCAACTTACAAGCTCACCCAAGCTGCTTCTCCATATGAATAGCTGCTCCTTGCTCATGCTTCACAACTTCCTAAATTATCTCAACTACACAGAAGCTGGCCTCAGTGAGCCCTAGGACCAGCACTAGCAGCACCCACCCAGATTCACAGCTTGGTTTTGTCTGAGAATCTCCAACCCCATCTCAAACTACTTTCAAATTGAGGTAGGGTGTCCCTGAGCAAAACATAGGTGGGGGATGACCCCTTGGCCTGCATTACAAAGGAAACCCCAGAGCCAGCACACCCAACGGGCAGCTATAAATCACATTGGAGCACCACCACCCTGCCCCTGCACAGCTGATCCTCCACAGAGGGTGGAGGTTGGCAGTAAATGGTCACAGCCAATCCTTGCAGCTGACTGGCCTGGGTAAATCCCACCCATTGATCTGCCAACAGCAACCAAGGCTCAATTACAAAATGAGGGTGCATTCAGCCCACATGAAGGCTGCATTCAGAACAATAAGAAGAAAAATAATCCAAAAAAATGGAGAATAGTATAAGCAGCCTCTAGGACAACTTCAAGAGGGCCACAAATGTGCTTCATAGGGGTGCCAGAAGGAGAAGAAGAGTAAAAAATTAGAGACCTATTTGAAAAAAATAATGAAAAGACTTCCCTAATTTGGTGAAGGAAATAGACATGCAAGTTCAGAAAGCACAGAGATACCCAAACAAAGTGGATGCATAGAGGCCCACTCTGAGACACATCATAATTAAAATGCTGAAGGGTAAAGATAAAGAGAGAATCTTAAAAGCAGCAAGAGAAGAGAAGTTAGTTACCTACAGGGGAATTCCCTTAAGACTGTCAGCTGATTTCTCAAAAGGAACTTTGCAGGCTATTAGGATTGGCTAGAAATATTCAAAGTCATGAAAAGCAGGGACCTACAACAAAGATATCATTTATAACCCAAGGGCAAATAAAGAGCTTCCCAGACAAGAAAAAACTAAAGGAGTTCATCATCACCAAACTATTATTATATAAAATGTTAAAGAGACTCATTTAAGAAAAAGATCAAAACTATGATCAATACAAAATATATAAATCTATCAACAATTGAATCTAAAAAGCATACTAAGAAAACAAGAAGAAAAGAGACAGAATCATGGATATAGAGAGCATTTTGATGGTTGCCAAATGGGGGGAGCTTATAGGGGAATGGGTGCAGAGGTGAGGCGATTAAGAAATACAAATATATAGTTACAGAATAGCCATGGGAATATAAAGTACAGTATAGGAAATGGAGTAGCCAAGTAACTATAGGTATGACTCATGGGCATGAACAATGGTGGAAAGATTGCCTGAGGAAGTGGGGGGTGCTGGGTGGAGGGGAGCAAAGGGGTAAAAATCAGGAAACTATAAAGTATAATCAATAAAATATAATTAAAAAGAAAACAAGATATTCTTTTTTTAGAGCTATAAGCCTCCTTCATAGATAAGGGTCAAATTTTCTCCTTAAAAATAAACCAAAGTCAGAGGTCAGAATTCTTTAATATTGAAAGGCTAGTTAAAAGAGAACTTTCAATTGAATATGGCATCAATATTTGATGACATTGAGGGGAAAAAAGTGTTTTCCCAGAAGGAACTTTTGAAAGTTGCCATGTTATCATTAAATATTACTTAAAAAACATCCATATATACACATATCAGTATTTAAAGTACAAAACAGAGTATTGATCAACAGGATTAGATCCTGACTTTTAGGAATTTAAGTGTCAAAATTGGTATTATTGACTCAAGCTAACAAGTAAATGTAACAAATAGTATCCTACTCATAATGGGATACTATTTACCAAGCTATTTATAGTTTGCATCTGTATAGTGATCAACTTTGAGTCTTTGTGGTCTGGAAATAAGCCATAATTTTCTGACTTGCATTCTGGAGTTAATAATACTTCTACAGTGCCTCTTTACAGAGAATTATCTGTCATTTTTAAGATTAAAAGCTTTGAAAAATGGCTACATTTGTACAACCTCAACTTCACATTTTTAAAGTATTTTATACTATAATATCCTGCAGGAAACAAGAAAACAAGACCAAGCAGAACATTTTTTTCCTGAGAAACTCTTGAGAGGAACCTATAAAAAGTTGAACAAGGGATAGTTAGCTGTTGGAGTTGCTCTTGATTTTAGGATATGCAGCATCTATTATTTATATATTATTTATAAAAATATAACCAACTTGTGAACATGTTTCTAATATGAAAATAAATACATGTATCTGCATAAGAAGAACACCTTCATATTCAATGTGAGCTGATTAAACTTATAAAGCAAGTTGATTAAGTTAAATAACCATAATCTAATCTTGTTGAATTGAAACAGAAGAGTAAATTAAAAGGACTGAACAGCACACACTCACACACACATGCATGCACACGTGCACACACACACACACACACACACATGTTTAAGAACACCCACATAAGCTTTCCATTAATAAAAAGTTTAGGGCTTTAGTTCTTTGGCTCATATTAGTGAATCTTAACTTTTAGAGATGGCGACTTATTCTTAATTAAAACCAAAAGAGTAATGGAATTAAAAAATGAAGGCTGAAACTACAAATAACATGGCTTTGCTACAGATGTTTTTCAATAGAGAGGTCTATGAAATATGTTTTAGAATGAGAGAGACTTGTTTGGATAACAAGTTTTAATAAGAAATACACTTGCAAAAGATCAGAAGTTGTAAATATACCAGGTGTGACATTAGTTACAGTGCTATATTTTAGATTTACCATGATTGCTTTGATAATGGCTTTCTTACATGAAAAGTATATGTAATATTATTGTTTTCTGTTTCTATGAAATTATAGTAAATACTTGATCAATTAAACATTAATTTGCTCCTCTTTGTGCCAGGGACTGTACTATGAGTATGACACAATGCCTTCAAAGGACAGATATATAAGTAAATATATAAGTAAATCATAACAGCACAGAACAGTGTGCTACAAATTACCACTGAAGGATATTCAAGCTGTATGAGAAGAGAAAGGGTGGAAAGCCCCCTAACTTAGGGAGGTAGAGGTAGAGTGGAGGGAGGAATAGAGATTGAACCCACAACCTCGGTATATCAGACAGCTCTCTCACCAGCTGAGCTACTTGGCCAGGGCCAACTAACTATTATTACTTAGAAAAATATTTCTTTTACCCAGGCAATTTTATGTAATCCCCATATGGATGAGTAGTGAAAAATAGAACAGCTCAGAATGTTAAGATATTTTACTGTGCATCCATAACTACAGCATATGGGACATTTCTAAGTCAAAAGAGACAATATGTAGTTAGCCAGTCAGTTTATTTCTTAGAAGGAACAAAATGGTAATAAGGAGGATGTCCTTTTCCATTAAATACAAGAGTGTATAAATAGTTCCTCCTATCATGCAAAGAGTTGAGTTGTTGAGGTTATTAATTGTAATTACATCCATTTATAGTTTATAAAGTTCCAACATGATACATGATATTATTTGACCCTCATGACACTTTTGGAAATAGAGATGGCAGATATTGTGCCTGGAGTGAACAGTTAAATGACATTTCCAGGGTCACACAGACAGCAAATTCTGGTTCAAATTTCCCTAAACCTTGGGCTATTTCCTTTTCACTGTCTGTGAAGTTGGATCAGAGAGTTGTGACAGTGTGAGGCCCCTCTAGCTTGGGTGGTCAACAAGACCAAAAAGATAAAGATGAGATTAATGAGCTCTTAACTAGGCAGTCAGGGTGGCCTTCCAGCTGTCCTTTGAGGGCCAATGGCCAAAATGAAAGATGTAGCCTTGGGAGCAAAAGCAGAACAAAGCATGGGCAGGGGTGATGAGAGAAACTGGCTTCAGAGCAGCGTTACAAAAATTACAGAGCACAAATAAGTAAAGCAGCAATGTCATGAATGTAATCCAAACGAGTGAGTGCTAAACTCACCACTGCACCAGTTACTCACAGAGTTTCGTAGCCTCCTGATCTAATTTAGGAGTGTTCTGATTCAGCCAATCTGGGTAAGAGTCATGAAGGGCCCCTGTCTGCTCCATGGTACCTGGGAGAGAATGCTCATCAAATAATCCAGAAGATGAAAACAGCAGAAAACATCTAGAGAAATTTATGATGTTGGGATATCAAAACATTGGTCTATAGTAACTTCTATTTTTAATAAACAGCAGAGGAAGTCTAGGCCTCTTTTAGAAAATAACAATTTTTAAACTTGCTTGTGCACAGGACCAGGCCAGGTACTGAAAGTATAGTAGTGAATAAACATGTAAGACAAGCTTAGTCCCTGTACTTACAGAGCTTACATTCTAGATGGGAGACTGATATCAAATAATTTGATAACATTGTATAACTATTATTATTTTTTTTAAAAGATTTTATTTCATTATTTTCAGAAAGAGGGGAAGGGAGAGAGGCAGAGAGGGAGAGAGACATCAATGTATGGTTGCTTTTCACCTGCCTCCAGCCACAGACCTGACTGGAGACCTGGTCTGCAACCTAGCTGTGTGCCCTGGCTGGGGAATCGAACCTGTGACCTTTGGGTTCGCAGGCCGGCGCCTTATCCACTGTGCTACCAGCCAGGGCTCATTACTTTTAGAAAGAGGGGAAGGGAGAGAGGCAGAGAGGGAGAGAGACATCAATGTATGGTTGCCTTTCACCTGCCTCCAGCCACAGACCTGACTGGAGACCTGGTTTGCAACCTGATTATGTGCCCTGGCTGCGGAATCGATAACTATTATTATTGTATAGTAGTATATAGGTAAATTTTAAGAAGGACAAGTATGTAAAAGATGTCATAGCAGGGGACAAATAAGGGGGGAGCCTGCCCCAGTTTGGAGATCAGGAAAAGGTTCCCTTGAGGAAATGACAGATAATTTGGATTGACCAAGAAAATGAGGTTTGGAAGATTATAAAAAATGGCCTTTCAGTAAAAATTAATTAACTACATCAGAAAATATTTATTGAGAACCTACAGTGTGCTACGTTATGGGATGGAGCAGCAAACAAAATGGATTAAACTCCCCCTGTCATGGGACTAATATCCCAATTCATAACACAAAGAAAATTAAAATATAAATTAATAAACAAAATCATCTGATACTAATAGTATTGTAAAATTTCAGTTCTCTCCGAATCAATCTATTAATTTAATGCAATGCTAATCAAAATCCCAGCAGGTTCATTTTTGTAGAACTTGACAAACCAATTCTAAAATTTATATGGAAACACATATAAAAAGATCTTAAAGAAGAATAAAGTTGGAAAACTTTTCTTACCAAATAACAAGACTTATTCTAACATGCTATTAAGATATCATGGTCTTGTCATAATGATAGACAAATAATCCAATGGAACAGAATGGAGTTCAAAAACAAACTCACACTTTGTATGTCTTGTATGATTTAATTTATATGAAGTTTAGGTGCAAGCAATACTAATCTATGGAAGTTACACTTACAGGAAGATAATTATCTTATTTTTGCATCAGGGAGTTGGTAATATAGGGTGTTCACTTTGTGAAATATACATGAAATTGTGTACTTAGGAATTTTATACTTCTATGTATGTATGAATGTATGTGTATGTATATTGGGTTGGCCAAAAACTTTGTTTTTTTTTTTCTTTAAGATAGCTCTAGTAGCACTTAGTTATCTTAACTTCATTTGAAACAATTTTGTTAAATTATATTGTGACAGCTGTCATATCAGTGTGCATTTTAAAAAACTTATCAAAAATGGTGAATTTTGTGTAGCTATTTTAATATTGAAGGTGAAAGAAAATAAGCAACATTTTTGTCATATTATGTGTTATTATTTCAAGAAAGGTAAAAACACAACTGAAACACAAAAAACATTTGTGCAGTGTATGGAGAAGATGCTGTGATTGATGGAACATATCAAAATTGGTGTGTGAAGTTTCATGCTGCAGATCTCTCACTGGACGATGCTCCACAGATGGGTAGATCAGTTGAAGTCAATAGGGATCAAATTGAGAGATTAATTGAGAACAATCAACGTTATACCACATGGGAGATAGCTGACATATTCAAAATATCCAAATCAATGAAGTTATTGGTCAAAATGAAAAATGTGTCTTTTATTTTATGGAAAAAAACTAAACAGGCTTTTAGGCTAACCCATTATGTATGTATGTAGGTAGGTATGTATGTATGTAGTTATACTTAAATTAAAACATTTACTTAAAAAAGAATTGAAACCATCCTAACCTTTTCTCTCCTTAGTGAGAAAATACTGGTGATAACAACCTGAGTAGCAACCGATTAGGAAAAATTAGTAGAAGAAATTATTGAAGTTAAAAGTTTTATTATAACTGTTGAAACTTTTGTGTGATTCAGTAATTTCACATTTATTTAAAAATCTCAATTAAAGGATATCCAGGTATAGCTGAGGAAAAAATTACTTGGTGTCCTAGGGTAGGCTAAGTTATAATGTAGTAACAAAGTTCCTTTTCCTTTCCCCACCCCAAATCTCAATGGCTTAAAATAACAAAATTTTACTCCTTGTTTTTATCAGTCTAATTAGATGTTTGACAGGTGGCTTTCCACAGGCTGTTTCAGGGACCAAGTCTCCTTCTGTCTTCTTGCTTCACATCCCTCTGAACCTTGAGTTCTTCCTGGATTCTCTCCATATGGCCTGCCAACGATCAAAAACAGAGTGTGAAGAAAGCACACTGTCTTGTACCTGCCTTGGCCCTTAGATGACACATCTCTTCTAACTGTAATGTTAGGACATAGTCACTTAATCTTATAAAATACAATGGAACTGGGAAGGCTGAAGAAAAGAAAGCAATTTGATTAGCTTTCAGCCATCTGACACACCTAGAGCCCAAGATTGACCATAAGGTCGTTATAAAATTGCTCAGAAAGGTGTTGTGAGGGAATGTGAATTCTAACAGGAGACCAAAAGACATCTTAATCAAGAATTTTATTGCATTCAAAAGTATATGATGAAGTTGGAAAAGAAATGTCTTCTCATGATTTTGGAGAAAGGCTAATGTGGGAAAGGAAATATTTTGCATTCTTTTGCTCTCAAGAGTCAAGTAAGCAAAGAACATGATACAAATTTAATCAGGAAGAGTACAATTATCATAGGAAAACCTGAAATTTATAGTCACCTCCTAATGTCCCAGAGATGGAACCTGTACCTAATGGTAATAATATTACACAGTGATGGAAAAACTAGTGTAGAAGACAGTAACTAGACTCTGATGTGTATGGCAACTTCTGGAGTTGTTCAAAATCATGCTCTTGAGCCTTTTAGCTTCACTTTGGGATACGTGTGGGGAGAAGTTGGGTGGGTTTGTGCCAGAGACAAAGAATGAGGTCAGGAGGGGAAGAATGTGAGTAATTTTAAGATGATTAATTTTAACCCTCTCATTTAAAAGCATTTCTGGGAATGAAGCACATCTGTTATTTCTTATGTTGGCCTTGGTCAAACTTACTATAGAAAATAGCTTCTCTGTAGGTAATTCCGATGTGATTCCTATGTTCAATCAACTGACATAGCTGCCTGGAAGGAATCTTACAATTGAAAAGGCAGGTGCTCTTTCTTCTGGTGCCCCTGTGTAAAAGGGCATGGGGCAAAGCAATTGTAGAATCTGATGCCAGACTATTCTCTCTGCGTGTACTATCACCTAGAGGAATTGAGATAAATCCCAGAGTGTATTATTTAGGGTAAGACTAATCTGCTGAAACAATGACATCTATCATTACTTCATTTCTTGAAGAAGGTAAAATTTATTCCTCTTCAAAAAATAGCCTGCTAGCACTGGCTGGTAGCACAGTGGATAAGGTGCCGGCCTGCAAACCCAAAGGTTGCAGGTTCGATTCCCCAGCCAGGGCACATAACCAGGTTGCAAACCAGGTCTCCACTCAGGTCTGTGGCTGGAGGCAGGTGAAATGCAACCATACATTGATGTCTCCCTCCCTCTCTACCTCTCTCCTTCCCCCTCTCTCTAAAAATAATGAAATAAAGTCTTTAAAAAAATAGCCTGCTGTGAGTGTTCCACATTGGCAGATGGTCCTACTGGTTTTGACCATTTAGGGACCCACGAACTACCTATCATATTGAACTTTCATCCTGGGGCATTATTGCCACCTGCATGGTCAAAGCTGGGTCACTATGGGTTCTAGCTGGTGGGAAAGAAAGTGTATCTAAAGGTCTGGGTCAGAAGTGACACACTTTATTTGTACTACATTTTATTGGCAGGAATACAGTCATGTGGTATAATTAACTATAGGTGGGAGTCACACCTGTTGTCCCTAGCTACATAGGCCCAGTTATAACTTTGTATAGAAGATAGGGGAAAAAAAAAAGCATTTTGGTGGTCATCTAGAGTATCTATCTAGGGAGAACAGAGGGAGTAAAACATAACCATTTAAACTATTTTATACATATTATTAAAACAACATAATGCTAAACTTCATTCATATCAGAGTAGTGTACACCATTTGTTGCACTACACTTTAAAGAGAAGTTTTATTCTCAACTCTGACTTACCTTTGAACAGCGAAGATTTCAAAATCTATATCTTTAAGATTTTTTGTTTCCCTCCTTTCCCAAGTCAAATTGTTAGTGATAAATATGAAAACACATTGAATGTCAGGAGATGCATAGTTACTATTAAACAAGATTAAGGTAGAAGTTCCTATTAGAGAGTAATTCTATGAAGTAATCATCCTGAAATTTTTTATTTTGAAAGTTCATACTAATATACTTAAGATAAAGAAGTGTTAGTACAGAAAGTGAGACTTTTGTGATTTAGAGTACAACAACAACAAAATATTGACCTTTACTTCACACAATACCCAAAATTTATTTAAGTGCATTGTAAACATAAAGATGAAAGCTAAAACTGTAAAACTATTAGAAAAGAAAATAAACTCCAAGTTGGCCAAGATTAGTTAGGACACAAGAAGCATGTTCGTAAATGAAAATTTATAAATTGAACTTTATCAGAATGAAATACTCTTTGAAAGATGCTATTAAGAAAATGAAAAGGCAAATCACAGAATGGAAAAAAATATTCTCTATCATATATCTGATAATTCTGCTATATAGAATAGGTAAAGATTTCTTCAACTCAACAATAAGAAGACTAACAACTCAATAACATCTAAAATATTGATTTTGTATACATTGAAAGATGCTCAGCTTTATTTGTCATTAGGAAAATACAAATTAAAACCATAACAAAATATCATTATACCCATTAGAAAGTGCAAAATGAAAAAGACCGACATTAACAAGTATTAGTGAGGATGTAAATCAACTGGAACTCTCATACACTGGTAGTGGGAATGTTCAAGAAAATGGTAAAACCACTTTGGAAAACAATATGGAACTTTCTTAAAAAAGGTAAACTATACAATCAATTCTACTCCTACATATATACCTAAGAGAAATGAAGACACATGTCCACATAAAAACTTTTACACTAATGTTCATAGCAACTTTATTCATAATAATCAAAAATTGTAGACAACCCAAATATCCATCAACTGTTGAATTGAAAAACAGAATGTGGTATATCCACACCATACAATACTACTCTACACATAAAGGTGATATAACACCAATATGCAAAATAACAGAGATGAATCTGAAAATAATTAGCCTGAGTAAAAGAAACCAGACACAAAAGAGTACGTGACGTATGATTCTATTTACGTATAAAATGCAAACTACAGTGACATAAAGCAGTTCAGTGGTTGTCTGTGGTGAAGGGCAGAGAGTGATGGATTATAAAGGGGAGGGATAATTTTGGGAATGCCAGAAATATTCTGTCTTTTTTAAGATGGTGATTTCACAGATTATACAACTGTCATAACTTATCAAATTGTATATGTTAAATGGATGCAGTTTTTTGTACATAATTATTTATCAATACATTTGATAAGAAAAATGGCAAAGACGTTTTATTTTGTTCTTCATAGAACAAAATCTGTGAAATCAGTCATTTTACAACCCCAATTTTGTGGTCCTGGTTCTTCCCTCTGAAACCATGCCAATAAATGCATGAACAAATGACTTGTTCCACTCCAAGAGTACCCCAAATACCTGAAGAGACAGCATATTCCTCTTAGTCTTTAGTTGTCCATGTTACATATTACCTCTACTGAATGCGCCAAGTGTTGCCCCTTTTCAAGATATTATTTAGGTCTTAGGCTCTTAACCTTCCTGTTTTCTCACCTTAAATGTCCTTTAGTTTGTCTACATTCTTTACAAAATGAATCATCCAAACCTGAATGCAATGTACTGTATATTATCTATTAAGCATTGTTCAAGGGAAATAGCATAGTTTATAGAAAGAGTAGGGGACCAAATACAAGGAAATTTGAGTCTTTTAGTTGTGCCAGTAAGTGATTAGCTTTTTTATTTTAAGCAAATCAGTTTCTGTAGATTTCTCAGGATAATGAGGGAGCTGGAATTTTTTATTTGGCCTAAGATTTTATTTATTTTTAGCACCCAGAAATGAAAGCACGGGTCAGAAACCTCCGAGAAAATTTATTAGTTAAGAAACATAAACCTACCAAGACATTCTCCTTACAATGGCCAAGGCGAAAAAGCCAACATTTTGTGACTTGAAAAAAAACAGTTGTTTAGGTTTTAAAATTCTTTATTTATTACCAGATTTGTGTTTGGAGCAGGTGTACATTTTTCCATTTGCATGTGGATCAATGATCCTTAACTTCTGATGTTAGAGATTTTTCAGTCATGTACTTTATTTCTTAAACATTTCACTGGCACTTATTTATTTTTAAATGGATTTTAGAAAGGGAAAGAAAGGAAAAGAGAGAGAAACATCTGTCTGTTATTTCACTTGTTTACGCATTCATTGGTTGATTCTAATATGTGCCCTGACTGGAGATTGAATCCATAATCCTTGCGTATTGGAACGATGCTCTAACCAATTGAGCTACCAGGCCAGGGCTCAGTCATGCACTATAGATTATGCAGGTTTGTGACTTGCTATGCAATTTCTGTGAGTTGGAAAATTTCTAAACATCTGGCAGTTCAGATATTAGGTTGGGAGAAACAAAAATTTAAAAATTTCATACCTGTTTAGAAGATACTTTGCTATATATACTTTTATGTGATTTGTTTTTATGAATATGTTGAGAAAGATGCCACTTGGGAGTGAAGTCTAAGGAAAAATATATCTTTTTTATACTTTGCTTTGCTTTAGGTAATGGCAGATGTTGCAAATAAGATGGGAATTTGTTCAAAGTCAAAGATTTTTAAAAATATACTTTTTCTAATTGTATCATTTAAACAGTAACACAGACCAGTGACAACTGCTGTTCAAGGGAAATAGTATAGGTTTTAGAAAGAGCCAGAGACAGGAATAGGGACATTCCAGCAAAATTACTATTTTACAAATCAAATAGTAATTCCAGGATATTTTTGACTTGGGGAAAATTTCAACTAAATTATAAATCCAGAAATATATTTTTTCTAATTATCCATATTATAGACCATAGCTTACAAAATAATTTTTTTAGTTAAAAGTTCTCTGAATGACTTATGATATAAAGGCTCTTTCTGGCAAAAAACATTTTTCTACTGGTCATTATCCCATTCCTACATGCATGAATGGAAGAGAAAGTGTGAACACAGCCTGTGGTGTTTGACAAGACTTCTTTTTAGAGTTACTTCTGTAATTTATTTTTCTTAGAGTAGTATGTTATAAGTGTTCTGTCAATTAAGGAGCACATAAAATAAGTGAATAAGGTTCCTAATATTGAACAGCTTACAATTTGACAGCTCGTTTATTCCACAGTTATCTAAAAAAATTCAACAATACACATTAATTTATTTCACTTGTATATTAGTCACTCTTTTACCTTGCTGTTTACCAGGCAGGCCTACCGGGTATTTACTTCCCTTCCATTCTTATATATTTTCTTAAGTTCACAGTATTCACATTTTGGAGTATGTTCCTGGCCAGAACGCTTTCATCTGGACTTGCTTAAACCACATTACTCTGTTTACTAGTGGAAGGACAACATCCCTTCTTAAATATATAATATTTAAATATATAATTTATTCTTCATCCATTTGGTCTCATTCTACCTTCTCCCTAATATGCATACAATGCATCTACTCTGTCACCTCATTCAGACATGCACACACCCCTTTTGTACTAATTCTCAGACATTTTCATCATCTATTAAATGAACAAAACATTTGTAAATTGTGGAGTGCTATATATTTTGTTGTGACACTTGTGTTTCATAGACAACTAATTTGAGTTAGACAGTCCAGGTAACTCTTTCCCCACCAGAGACAATGAAATAAATGATTAGTCTGAAACCATGCCCCTTTAATCATTGGAATAGCAGCTTGTCGGCACCCCTCACCTAACCATCTCTCCTGTTTCCCAGCTGACAACTGGAGGAAGAGGCTTTATCATTCTCCTGCTTTTAGCAATCAGTCCTATTCACTAGCATAAATTACATGTACTGTCCAAAAAGCCAGGCTCTCTATCCTTGCTGATTTCACAGCTTATTTATGGCTGCCACTACAGCCATTGTGACAGTTTCACTGATCACCTCAAGCTGGGCAATGTATTATTCTGAGTCCAGCAGATCTTTCTTAAGGCAGAACCTTTCACTGTGAAAGGATTAGTTAGGCCAGTCCTTGGAATGATCTGTGAGCATTGCTTAGCTGCTTCTCCTTCATAGCCTGGTCCACACGACTTCTTTCTGAGTCTGCCTATCCCTGGATATGAATGAGGCTTTCTTAGGATGCCCAGGACTCGGGGTGAGGGGAGCCCTAACCTCAGTACTGAGCTAATTTTACTCCTTAGACATGCCCACTCAACATTCCCACTCCTCCCAAAGAAAGCTATCTTGTGTTTGCAGGCCTGGCAGGAGCCATGAACAGCCAAAATTTCTAGAGAACATCTTCAGATTTAGCCCCTTTCCTTCTTTGGTGATTAATGATGGCAGCTGCTGTGGGAAAACTGACATGTTTATTTCTCTTTTTGGTGGCTTCAGATTCTGGGAAGACATGGATACAGAATACCCAACTATGTTCCATAGATCATAAAAAATGTTAAAATATATGCTATTATATGTAATGTCCTTTCTCAGTGCTTTGACCTAAACATGAGATGATCCATGCTTAAATGCGCCTTAACTCAACATACTCCTATATTACAAATGAATTATCTGTCAGTTGCAATAACATCTCTCACAACTCCCTTGCCCTTCCTGGAAAAGATTCTAGGCAAGATGGATTATACCTGTTTCTTCATGGTGTTTCTTACCTCCGTTTTCTGCCCATACCCCAAACCATCCAGTATCTTAAGTAGTTACTTGAAACACTGCAAATCTCTTAATTAACTGCAAATTATATCACCTCAAAAAATTATCTTATTTCTAAATGGCATATAAACAATGTTAATCTTTGATCATAGTACTGTAATATTCTGCCAATTGTTTTTTGTTTTTAGATTACAAAACAAAACCAAGAATGCCTGTTCCTAAAATCTATTTTATATTCTGATTCCAGACATTTAAATATCTTTAAAAATGTCTGTCAGTGACTTTTAGAAGGCCCTTTAAATAATTTTTGGTAATAGAATGTACCCCATGTTTCATTAAGATAGTCTTATATAAGATTCTGTATGCCAGAATATTGATTATAATAGTTACAAAGTATATAGCATTTAGATATTAATCACTCAGAGGAATATATTAATTCCTATTTACAAAGGGACTTTATAATAATGGCAGAAGAATTTGGTGAGACTGTTTAAACCTAGTACACTTTGTAAGGAAAAATGTGTACAATTCGTTACGTAAATCTAAATATTGATACAACTATCATAGAGTATATACACTGGTAACTAGTCTCCATTTACTCCTTCTGAAGGAACTGGTGTTAATTTGTTTTTATTTTATTTTTTTAAAGATTTTATTTATTGTTTTTAGGGAGGGGGAAGGGAGGGAGGAAGAAAGGGAGAGAAACATCAATGCATGGTTGCCTTTCACCTGCCTCCAGCTGGGGACCGAGCTGGAAACCTGGCTTGCAGCTTAGATATGTGCTCTTACTGGGAATCAAACTAGTGATATTTGGGTTCTCAGGCCACTGTATTTTTATTTTTTATTTTAGTACATTTTATTGATTATGCTATTACAGTTGTCCCAGTTGTCCCCCTTTGACCTTCTCTGCCCAGTACCCATCTTCTCTCCAGCAATTCCCTCCTTTGTTCATGTCCATGGGTCATGCAAATAAGTACTTTGGCTTCTCCTTTTCCTATACTATTCTTAATTTCACCCTATTTTGCACTTACCGATTATGGTTTTTAATCACAGCACCTTTTCCCCCATTCACCCCTTTCCACTCCCAGATGATAACCCTCCAAATAATCTTTTTATCTATGGTTCTGTTCTTGTTCTAGTTGTTTGCTTAGTTTTTTGTTTTTTCTTTTTGTTTTTTTTAGATTCAGTTGTTGATAGTTGTGATTTGTTGCCTTTTTAATGTTCATTGTTTTGATCTTCTTTTTGTTACATAAGTCCCTTTAACATTTCATTTAATAATTGCTTGGTGATGATGAACTCCTTTAGCTTTATCTTGTCTGGGAAGCACTTTATTGCCCTTCTAAATGACAGCTTTGCTGGACAGAGTAATCTTGGTTGTAGGTCCTTGCTTTTCATCATTTAAATTCTCCTTGCCAGTCCCACTTGCCTCAACGTTTCTATTGAGAAATCAGCTGATAATCATATGCAAACTTTTTTTGTAGGTAACTCTCTGCTCTTCTCTTGCTGCTTTTAAGATTCTCTATTTTTTACATTTGGCATTTTAATTATGATGTGTCTTAGTGTGGTCCTCTTTGGATCCAACTTGTTTGAGTCTACGATTCCTGGGCTTGTATGCCTATTTCCTTATCCAACTTAGGGAAGTTTTCTTTCATTATGTTTGCTCTTCCTTTTCTCCTTCTGGCATCCCTATGCTTTGGGTATTGTTACATTTAGAGATGTTCCAGAGTTTTCTTATATTATCATTTTATTTTTTAATTCTTGTTTCTCCTTTCTGTTGTGGTTGAATGGTTGTTTCTTCCTTATGTTCCAAGTCATTGATCTGAATCCTGGATTCTTCCACTTCACTGTTGGTTACCTGTAGATTTTTCTTTATTTCACTTAGTGTTACATTCATTTCTTCATGTTGTTACCATATTTGATAAGTTCTTTGGGCATCTTGATCACCAGTGTTTGAACTCTGTGTTTGATAGGTTGGCTATCTCCATTTTGTTTAGTTCCTTTTCTGTTTTTTTTTTTCCCCTGTTCTTTCATTTGGGCCATATTTCTTTGTCTCTTCAATTTGGCGGTCTCCCTGTGTTTGTTTCTGCGAATTACATAGAGCTGCTATGATTCCCTACAAAAGGCACCTATAAATGTGTTGGGTGGAGCCTTAGGTAGTTGCTGGGTGAGGCAACCCAATTTACCACTTTGCAGCTCTTTGTGTGGGGAAGGCTTGGAAAGGGGACAGTGCTGCTGCTGGCTTCTGGGGTTTTCCCAGCACTTGCCCCACTTCCAGTCACTTCACCCACTCCCTGTATGAAACTAGCACCCTTCCAGCTGTTGCCCTGGTATTGAATCCCAGAGTAGGTGGGTTTATGTATGTTTTAAGACCATGCAAGCCCTTTAAATAAAGTTTTCTGAAAATCTGGGAGTTTCTTCCACCATCCCAACCCCTACTGTTTTTTACAGCTAGAAGTTATGGGTATTTATCTTCTCAATGCTGGGCACCTAGACTGTATGGTCTGGCCTGGGGCTGGGATTGCTCACTCCCAAGGTATCCCTTCTGATTTTCATCCACCACATGTGAATGTGTGACCACCTGTGCCCATTCTGCCACCACCGCCACCTCTCCACACCACACTGTGTCTCCCTACCTCTCTGTCCTGTCTCTGCGTCCCTGCTGCTTCTACCCATCTGGATGAATGTGGCTTCTTTGAATCGTTGGTTATTAGACTCCCATAAAGTTCTATTTTCTGACAGTTCTGGGTGTTATTTGTTTTGAGATATAGTTGTAATTCCTTTTTGTGGTGCATGAGGAGGGAAAGTGTATCTACCTATTCTTTCATCTTGACTGAAAGTCCCAAAGCTTAGAATTGGAATTAACTTTTAATTAGTAAATAATTCTGTTCCAGTGTGGAATAATGCTCTTTGTTCTAAAGTTTCCATTCTGGGTTGTTTGCTTCTTCTTTCAGGGTTTGTGTTACTATATTTTAGATTCCACTTATTTAATTTCACAAAGAATAGTCATTGAATATTGAACTTTATCAATTGATTTCTGTGGAAAGCTTATACTCTTTGTAATTATACATTGCCTGGCTAGTTGTGGGGTGCTTTTGGTTCTAGGTCTAATTGGAACATCCTGTCTGGCAATCCCTTTACAATCAACATTCTTGGCTTCAGAGAACAGAAGATACTTTAAATTCATGTTGGCTGGAGCAGTCAATTTCTTCCTGAAAAACAAACAGATCTCCAGAAATACAAATAAAAGTCTCTACTCATCACCATTAAACATATTCTGTAGCAGCTGGAACTCAAGGAATTATTTCTAATCAATTTAGGTCTTTTATTTTCTTGGTTACATAGAAACTTACTAAATATTTCCCTAAAGAAAAATTATCCTTTGATTTTTTACTCATTCATCATTTAGCTATTTAAGCATCTACTAAATGGATAGATAACAATGGACTGTTTCACACAGAATTGTGCGTAATTATTTAAATTTTTCTTTCCTCCCAAGAATCCCATGACACCAGATGAGAGTTTTCTCTTTCCTTTCCTTTATTAAACATTAATTCTACAATTTCCAGAATTTACTTACCTTTTTATTTTTATTTTTAAAAAATTTTACCTTTCCCCTAAGTCTGAGAACAATAACACAACACATTTCTGGCTGTCACCCAGGGAAAAATAGTCATCAAATGTCAACATTTCTTGGTTTTTGCTTTATCTAGAACCATCAGTACTAATTTTGCTATATCAACTCTTCCTGATTAGGTGTTTAAAAGAAAAAGGTTAGAAAGTAGAGAGAATTTTGGGTACGTTGAAGTTGTGAGCCAGAATCCATGACATCAGTTGTAATGGCAGAAGTCTATCTTGTTCCTGCGTTATTTGTCTTTCAAAGTCTTCTAGTCTTTCTGGGAACCATAATAAAAAGATAAATAATTTTTTTGTTTAAATCAGCAAAGGATTTGAACAGACATTTCTCCAAAGAAGATATTCAAATGGCTACTAAGAATATAAAAAGATTCTCAACATCATTAGTCATTCACTGTAAATTCCATTCAGTCAAAAAATGCTCAAATCAAAACCACAATGAGATACTACCTCACATCAACTAGGATGGCTATAGTTTGTAAAAAATGGAAGATTACCAGTGTTGACAAGGATGTAAATAAATTGGAACCCTCTGGTACTACTAGTGAGAATATAAAGTCATACAGTAGCTGTAGAAAGCAGTTTTGTGGTTTTTCAGAAGGTTAAACTTAGAGTTAACCATATGACTTAGCAATTCCATTCTTACTTATATATCCTTGAAAGCAAGGACTCCAGTAGGGTACATATTTGTACGCCAATGTTTATAGCAGTATTAGTCACAACAGCCAAAAGACTGGTTACAACAGTAATGTAAATCCACAGATGAATGAACAAAATGCAGTATATACACATAATAGAATATTCAGTTTTAAAAAAGGATATTCTGATACATGCTACAGAATTGATGAACTTTGGAAACATTATGCTAACTGAAATTAGCCAGACACTAAAGGACAAATATGGTATGATTCCATTCCTACTTGGGGTAGGCAAATCTGTGGAGATAAAGTAGAATACCTAGAGGCATTATAGAATACAAGTGGCTCATCTCGTGGGGTGTTCGTGGGGTGTTCCATGCACCAACCAGACATGGTTATCTGCAGCAGCAATTTTCAACTGCTGTGCTGCAAGTATTTTAAAAATGTGCTAGTTAGCCCTGGATGGTGGCACGGTGGATAAAGCGCTGGCCTGCAAACCCAAAGGTCTCTGGTTCAATTCCCAACCAGGGCACATAACCAGGTTGCAAGCCAGGTCTCCAGCCAGTCTCCAGCCAGGTCTGTAGCTGGAGGCAGGTGAAAGGCAACCATACATTCATGTCTCTCTCCCTCTCTGTGTCTCTCCCTTCCCCTCTCTCTAAAAATAATAAATAAAATCTTTTTTTTTTTTTTTTTGAAAGTGCTATTTTGTCAGGGGCACTGATCTATTTCCCCTTTGACTGTCGAATAAAAAAAAAAAAAATGACAACAGCCAACAGTACAAGAGCCCTCTGGTGTGAATGAATCAAAATTTTACCTATTTTTGTCAGCTCAGCAAAAAAAAACACATTTTCTGGTGTGCCACAGAATTTTAGTAATTAAGTTTATGTGTATCATAAGATGAAAAAGGTTAAAAACCGCTGATCTACAGAGGTGGTTGCATAGTTTTATTTACTTGCAGCAAGTTAAAAAGATAGGGGACTCACATACAATGCTCTGTCTCCTGGAAGAGAGATTTTAGCCACCGGCCTGTTAACACTATTTAGTTGATCACACTCTGATTTCTTCTTTGCAGTTGGCTGCACTTACCCTGTTCAGTCCTTGTTAAGATCATCCTGTTCACACCTGCGTCTGCAAAATCTGTGCCACATTTCAACATTTAGCAAAAACAGCAGTTAGAAAGAACCATCCAGACCTGAGACCCTTTTTGTAACAGAGGTTACCAGGATTAAGAGATTTATTTAATTTATACTGTGGGATTATTTAACAGACTGCCCTTATACTGCCAGCGGTGTATTAAAGACTAGTTATAAATTTGGGAGGGCGGGGAGAGGTCGGAAAGGTGAGCTTGGGGGATCCTGCCCATCATCGTTTGGAGCTGGGCTTAGCCAGGTTAGGGGTCCCCACACGCTGGTGACTACTAGCACCCCTCTCTGAACTCCCAGCAGAGTGAGACCTAGAAGTGCAACGTTCCCTGGAGAAAGCGGGAACTGCCCCCTCACCCTGCATCTCGTGAGGAGGGTCAGCGTGGGTATGGGCGGGCAGGAGGTGGAGACCGGACAGCCCTCCCGGCACTGGTGGATCTCTAAGACAGCTCTCGGGCAGGTAGCAGACCGGGCCCCTGAGTCGCAGGACAGCGCACTTCCGGTCCCGGCTCTCCCGCTCCTCACGGCTTTCCGGTCCGAAGCCTGCGAGGCCTGGGCTTGGCTCGTGAGGCCTGAGTGGTCGCCGCCTGCCACAGAGCCGGCTGAATTGGGGTTTTGGTGGCTCCCGGAACCCCTCATGTTTATCTCAAGGTGTGTTGGCCCTGAGCAAGTGCTGGTGTGCGGCCTGCACCTGTGTTGTAGCAGTTAGAGGGCGGTGGGGACCTAGGCCGCGGAGTGCCCTGCGCCGCGCGGGTTCCGGCCGTGCGGCCACAAGTCTCTACGGGCTTGCTTGGATATAGGGTATTCCTCAGGAAATCCATGGGGATTTTTCCCCCACTGGCAGGCCCTTATTCGGTCCCAGCTACAGCCATCCGGCCCCATGGGTGCTCCTGGGGAGGTTGTGGGGACCAGGGTCCCCGACTGTGGGGACCGCTCCCAGTCGCAGACTCGAGGTTAATTTGTTCCCTTGTTGTCTCTCTTCCTTTGTCAAAGCCCCAACCGTCAAATTCAGTTGTGATGGTTGGTTTTTCCGGGGAATGTTGGTCTCGGCTTCTTCAGTGACTACTAATTTCTGGCAAGTCAATATTTTATGAGGGTTTTTGCACTCTTGAAGTGAGTATATTTCTGGGAGTAAAAATTGTAAAGGATAGCTAATAAATGTGAACATTTTATGCAATAAGCATTATGAAATCTAAGAAAATTCTGAATTGTCATAAAGGCAATTGGGTAAGGTGCACGTCTTCTTAACCAGACCACAAATTGCGTAAACACAAAGTCTTAAGTATTTTAAGAGCGATTAGAGTCAAAGCAAATACTTAAACATAAAACAATTGCTGCAATATTTTATACTATGTGCTGAAATAAAAACTTTGTAAAAAATAATCCAACATGGAAACTTACTTAGAACATATGGTTCTAAACCTAAACCTCCAATGAATTCAAAATCTAGCATCTCCTACAAGTCTCCAGTTTGAAGGCAGTCATGTCAAAAGTAGCCATGTTCCAGGCAAACTAAAGGGGGGAAAAGGTACATACCGGTATAGTCTAATAAAATTTCTGAACCCCATGATAAAGAAAAAGATCCTCTACGTTTCTAAAAACATTAAAACATTGGGTGTTTTTATTATTTGGTTTTAATATACAGGATGGGGAAAAGTATGTTTACAGTTCATATAGAAAATACAACAATTAAATAATAATACAAGAATAAACTCAGTGTTTCATATAGTTAGAACTGTAAATCTATTTTTGCCCCATCCTGTATTTTCTATAGATTTGGTGAGTGGGGGTGAAGAGTTCAGTACACTCCACCTGCAACCTTTTTTCTTTCTTTTTAAAAAAGATTGTATTCATTATTTTCAGAGAGAAGGGCAGGGAAGGGGGAAGAAAGGGAGTGAAGCATTGGTGTATGGTTGCTTTTTACCTGCCTCCAGCTAGGGATCTGGCTGGAGACTTGGCTTGCAACCTGGTATGTGCCCTGACTGGGAATTGAACCAGCAACCTTTTGGTTCTCAGGCCAGCGCCAATCCACTGAGCCACCAGCCAGGGCCTTCACCTTTCTTATTGAAGCTGTATACAGTAGTACTTCCATCTTCTATCTCTGAAAGGTGAACAATTATTTAAAATGAGGCAGCAAGTCAAAGATACCAACTACTAACATACTACTGGAGGGTCATAATATAATTCATCACAGAAAAAGATACCTGAGAATAAAAGGAAGGACCATTAAAACTAAAATGAATTCAAAATCTAGCATCTCCTACAAGTCACAAACATAAAGAAATGTGGTAAGGCCCCTTCAAGAACCTGTATTTTCAGAAATACTTATTTACACAATGAAAGTTTCAAATTCATGGTCTTTTAGAACCTTCATGATTTGACTACATGATTACTGAACTAGAAAAAAATTCACATTAAAAAATTGAACCTTAAAGGTTTAGGGGTAAAATTTTAAGTTTCAGAGTTGATGGGAATTATTTTTATTAAAAA
The DNA here is from genome assembly GCA_004026585.1 of Noctilio leporinus. Classification (NCBI taxonomy): domain Eukaryota; kingdom Metazoa; phylum Chordata; class Mammalia; order Chiroptera; family Noctilionidae; genus Noctilio; species Noctilio leporinus. Next base: position 94,553 of record PVIW01003628.1, on the reverse strand, counting down.
TTATTTTTATAAGTTGGTCATTGCTAATGCATTTATTCCACAATGAATTCTCATGGACCATTTACTGTGTGCCAGGCACTGTTCTGGGTTATTGAAATATAGTTGTGAGCAAAAAGTCCCTGCTTCGTCTAGAGAGAGAAAGATAAGCACTTAAACGTATAATTATAATTGGAGGGACATAATCTAATTTGGTAATATGGATTTCTCCACGAGATGGCGCTCATGTTATTTCTTTGATTTTAGTTTCTATCTTAAGAATTGCAATGTATTAGCTATCACAGAATAAATAGAATTGTGACTTATGATCTGTGCATCTGATTCATGTTTTGTTGTATAGAACTTTCTACTGTGTTTCAGAATTTAGAAAAAATTATGATACAGTGGTCATATGCAGGGGTAAGAATTGCAATATGAAGGAAGTAATCTATGTGTGTAGAATGTTTCTACTGTTGCCTACCAAATTTGAGGCTTTATTCTCTACAATTTTATTATATCCCTAGGAGCCAGTGCTGAATGTTTTTAGACTTTAGATAAAAATCTCTGAATGTTAAAACTGTTCTTTAAAGAAGAATATAAACATTTATATACATTATGTGATATGAATGTAAACATACATTTGTATGTTAAACCTGTAATTTCTTTTATTTTGGAAAAGTTCAAACATACATACATAGGCAAAACATTATAATGAACTCCACGTACGATTACATAGCTTTATCAATGACCAAATCATTGCCAATCTTATTTTGTCAATATCTCTGTACCTCTCTGCCTATATTTTGAAGCAAGTTTCTGCATATGTAAATAGTATACTGTTACAGAGACACACATTCACAATAAAATGCACTATTCTAACTAAAGATAATGGTATATATAAAAGCCCAAATGGAGTGATTAATTCTGTTTTGGTAAGAAGACAAATTAAGAGGAGCTGTTGAAAGATAAATGACACCTGGCCTATATGCCATGAACAATGGACACAAATTTGCCAGGTAGACGATGAAAGAAAACACATCCTAAACAGTGAAGTATGAATGGAGGGATACAAGTGTGAAGTGCATGAATGAATGGAGGACAGAGAATAATGTATTTGACTATTGAGGTTCTTTGAAGTTGCGAAAGATACAGCTGGGAAGATTGTAGTTATTCTGGGAAATTTGATTATAGCTTGTGTAGAAATGTTTTTTCTGTGTTTTTGTAAATATAAACTACTTTTTCTATGTATTTTTAGATTTATGACAAAGTCCAGTTTTTAACATGTCAAAATCTAAAGACTCCTTGCTTTCTTTGGATGAATTGTTTCTTGAAAAAACAGATGAAGCTGAAAAGTAAGTCTGCCTTAAGGAATGACAACATAGTATATTGCTTTAGGTTTTTCTTTTAAAGTGTTTTAATTTTCATTGTAGTAAATATATAAATAAATGAGGGATAAACAATGATATTTTAGGTATATATTTGATAAACATGGAATTCAGGTATAAGGGAGTAGCTTAAGTTTAACATCTTATATGTTATAATTAAAAAAATAAGAGTTTGGCCCTGGCTGGTGGCACAGTGGATAAGGCGCTGGCCTGTGAACCCAAGGATTGCTGGTTCGATTCCCAGCCAGGGCACATAACCAGGTTGCAAGCCAGGTCTCCAGCCAGGTCTAGCTGGAGGCAGGTGAAAGGCAACCATACGTTGATGCCTCTCTCCTTCCCTCCCTCTTTCCCTTTCTTTCTCTCTAAAAATAATAAATAAAATCTTTTTTAAAAAAGAGTCTTATCTGTTTGGCTTTTATTTATTTGAATTTCTGTTCAAATTATTTTTGACTTACTTAAAGACTAAAAGAAATGGTGATACCTTTTGGAAACAGAAAGGGCAATATAAGAATGGAGAATAAGTGGTCTGTTAAATTCTGGCTTTTATGGGTTTCATATGTATATTGCTCTCAATTCTAACACTTCTATGTATTTGTTCTATTGTTATTTTCCTTCTAAAACGAAGCATTGAGTAAATTGCAGGCTTCATTCTTTCATTTGAATATTAATTCAGGTATTGATTGAATGTTGAAAGCGATATAAGAAGGTTGAAACACTTTTACTTAAACTTAAAATCTACTTGAGAAAATTAAACAAAAATATCTAAAGGTTATTAATAATGTGATCATGTAATTTATCATTTATACTGGGGCACTTCTGACAGTGAAAGAGTTGCATCCAAATGGGACAACAGGAGTTAATCAGGACTGGCCTGGGCAAATTGGAACATATGTTTGCCCTTCTAACAATACAAAGTTTAAAAAGACCGCAAAGCAAATGATAAGCATACACCCATGCACACACAGATTTGGGAAGAAATTTGGGTAAAACTAATCAGGTCACACTTTATAGTACTGGTGAGAGACTTCAGGAGGCTTTGATAATTCTGATACAAAGACAAAGTGGGCATTTGAACATAGAGTTTAATAGCAAGAGAAAAAGACTGGAGATGGGATGATTCGCAGTATTTTTAGAGGATCAAAAAACAGTGGATATAACATTAAAAAAATAAGCTAAGGGTAGAGGTTAAATGCCAGAATAAGGATCTTGAACATGACTTTATGTGTTGAAAGCCATGGAATTGAATCAACAAACATTTATTGTACAATATGCCTGATTATACCAAGTACTTTGTTCAGTCCTATCAATGTAAATGGAAATAAAAACAAGACCCTTAGGCATTTACAATCTAGGGAAGGTAGCAGATCTATTTCTTTTCCTTTTTTTTTTTTTTTTTTTTTTTAAGATTTTTGTTCATTATTTTTTAGAGAGAAGGGCAGGGAGGGAGGAAGAAAGGGAGAGAAACATCAATGTATGGTTTGCCTTTCACCTGCCTCCAGCTACAGACCTGGCTGGAGACCTGGCTTGCAGCCTGGTTATATGCTCTGGCTGGGAGTCGAACAAGTGACCTTTGGGTTCATAGGTGCCAGCCTATCCACTGAGCCAATAGCCCGGGCTTGTCTATCTATTTCTTATCAGCCATTTTTCTATTATCACTACAAGGAGGATTGTGACAAATATGATAGGTTCAATAATACTTAAGAAGAGGGAAGGGAGAAGAAAAATCTTAGGGAACTAGGAAGGTTTCCTGAAGGCAGGATTTGAGCTGGATTTTGAATATTATAATATAATCTCTAGTGCCTAGAAAAGTGCCTGGCACATAGTTCTCAGTAAATTATCGTTCAATTGATTAACGAATAAAACGGTTGAACTTCTATAGGTAGATATGGTAGTAGGGTCAGGTACAGGGGCAAACTAGTAAAGGCAATGTTTTTGAACAAAGATGAGGAGGGACAGAATGCACTGTGCCTGTATACACATAGTTCACTTTGGAATGGACTATAAGCTACATGTAGGAGAGTTAAAACTGAAAGGTGGTCTTGGGCCACTTGGAAGTTTGGTGTTATTCAGATAGCACTGGAGGATTTTGAATGGAATGTTATGATGAAAAACAATTCCAAATTAGTGTGACAGGAGTGTGTCAATTATATTAGAGAAAGCCTGCAGGTGATAAGGCCAGTTAAGTCACCATTCTCAACCAAATATAATTTAATTAGAGCCTTGATTATCAGAGTGGCAGTAGAAATACAAGAAAATGATGAATTCAAGAAGTTTATAAGGTGCAATAAGACCCAGTAGTGTCTGGATATACTGGGTAAAAGATGGTTTTGGATTCTGATCAACTGGGGAAATTATGGCATCTCTAGAAAATAGGGAAATCATGAGGAAGATGTGACTTTATAGGAAGGTTGAACAGTAGAGCTAGATGTCTGCTCTTTAATGTATTGTAAACATCTTTCTTGGATTTTCTGGAGTAGTCTCTATGCAGAAGATTTAATATATTAGGCCTAAACTGCTATCCTTGAACAGGCCTGCTTGCAAGGTTGGCCTTTGGCTGGAGTCTGACAACTTAGATTTTAGGAAGTTTCCCACCATTAACTGATAAGAGAGGCTCATAGTGCATAAACTGTTTATGCAAGTAATATGGTTTATTCTGACCATCTGCTTTACTTCTGGGAATCTAGATTGTGTCAGGGAGGGGATACTCATGTGATTAGTCCCCTTAAAAAACCCTGGGCAAAAAGCTCATTGGCGTCATTTCCCATGTACTGTCACAGCTTGCGTCTCAGGAATTAGCACATCCTGTGCTACTCACTGAGAGAGCGCCTTTGGAAGCATGTGTCTGGTTTCCCTAGAACTTCACCCCATAGTCATGAGTTCTCTGTATCTATGAAACTTTTCTATTTTGTTAAGTTTTGTTCTTTAGATTCCACATATAAATGAAATTCTGTGCTATTTGTCTTTGTCTAACTTATTTCACTTAGTTTAATACACTCTAGGTCCATCCATGCTATAGCAAAAGTAAGATTCCATTCCTTTTTATGGCTGAGTGATGTTCCATTGTTTATGTACCACAATTTTTTTGACCACTTGTCTATTGAGGGGCATTTCCATATCTTGGCAATCATAAATAATGCTGCAATGAAAATGGGGGTGCATATATTCTTTAGAATTAGTGTTCTGGGTTTCTTTGGATATATATCCAAAAGTAGAATTGCTGGGTTGTAAAGCAGTTCCATTTTTAATTTTTTGAGGAACCTCCACACTGTTTTTCTTAGTGGTTCCACCAGTCTGCATTCTTATCATCAGTGCACTAGGGTTCCTTTTTCTCTACATCCTCAACTGCATTTGTTGTTTGTTGATTTATTGATGACAGCCATTCTGACAAGTGTGAGCAAGTATCTCATTGTTTTGATTTGCAATAAATGCTTTGGCTTTTTGTCAGACAATAGGTAATATGTTACAGATTTTTGATTTGGAAAATATAGCCATAGTAGCTATATGTTAGATGGTATACGATGCAGAAAAGTAGAAGACTGCAACTCTGACTTTTAAGAGTTTGAAATCCTAAATGAAGAGATAAGAAACAAATCATAAACTTCTTCGGTCTTGGCATAGGAAGTAAATGCATTGCCTTTCTCAACTTTATTTCCTATCACCTAATACTTGTCTTTTTGTTCTAATGAAAGACAGGCCAACTTTGATTGGAAAGAAAACATTAAAGCATATCTGTTAATAGTATAACAGATGAAAGATATGGAGGTAGTTACTAATGCCAACTGGCAAAAATCTCATCAAGTACTAAAGGTTAAAAAGTGATTGTCAGTTTCAACTCTTTTCTTGGATTTTCTGTGGTTTTTAGATAGTTCTGGACCAAGAATTTTTGGGTCAAAACATTGATTTAGAATAGTGTTTTAGGAATACTCTAGAATACTAGTAATGGTGTCATTTATACTGATGATCCATGATTAATCATGAGGTATGTCAAAAGTAATTTGTCACTTGTAATCCTTAAGGTGCTAAAGTTTCAGAATGACTTACTACTTCTTTAAAAATATTCAAACATATTTAAAATTCCTGTTGAAAGCATTTGAATTGCAGAAAAGGAGATGGAATTACAGTCATTGTTTAGGTAGAATATTTAACATAGTAATGTCATTAATCCTATGAAACATAGGGGAAAAAAGAGAACACTGTTACATAGGGACAAATCAAGGCTACCAACAGTAAGTTTATAGGATGCTTAAAAGTCTGAAACTGGCCCTGGCTGGTGGCGCAGTGGATAAGGCTCTGGCCTGCAACCAAAGGTCGCTGGTTCAGTTCCTCAGCCAGGGCACATAACCAGTTTGCAAGCCATGTCTCCAGCCAGGTTGGTAGCTGGAAGCAGATGAAAGGCAACCATACACTGATGTCTCTCTCCCTCTCTGCCTCTCTCCCTTCCCCTCTCTCTGAAAATAATAAATAAAATCTTTTTAAAAATGTAATTGAATGATGTTTGATTGATAAATTCATAGTTTTGATGTTATATCTTATTAACATATATATTCACATTTTTATATTTTATATAGCTATCCAGACAATGGAGAATCATTGGATTGTTTTCTCCCACCTGCTCCGTTGTTTTTGGAAATTCCAGATACTCAGACATTAGAAGAAGAAATAGAAAATCCTAAACTGTTAGGTAAATTATCATATATTTGCTGTGAAGCCAAACCTACATGATGTAAAAAAGAATCTAGTAACACATTAAAATAACAATTTATTTTATTTATAATGGAAAGAAAGCAAAGTTAGAGACTTCTCTTATTCAGAATAGTGTTCACCAAATCCGAAAATCTAAAACATTTTCCTTCTCTATATGTACATATATATGCATATGTGTATTATATGCACATAATGTAACATATATCCATTTTATTGTTCTGTGAATTATTTTTCCTTTTACCATTAATACATACTATCATTGCCATTTAGTTTTAGTCTTGCTCTTTACTAAGGGTAAGATCCTCTGGTTTAGGCAGCTGGATTTCTGAAATATATTGAGTGAAAAAAACAAGATACAGATGATCATATGTAGTGTGATACCATTATTTTATAAAGGTAATAAATAAACACACTTGAACAGTATTATGGGATCTAATATAATATTGTTGACAAAATTTTGATTTTTAAATTGGGTAGTAGGTTCATGCATGTACATTTTATTATTAAGCCTTATAATTTATATACTTATAAGTGCAAATATATATATATACACTCTTGTATGTATAAATAATATACAGTATTTACAATGTATATATACCACTGTATATATCCATAGATAGTGAAACAAATTTAAGCCCTAATAAACCTCTGCCTAAGCCTCCCAAAGATGCTTGTATTAATAAAATCTTTCTTTAAAATATATTTTATTTATTTTGCTATTACAGTTGTCCCAATTTTTCCCCCTTTGCCTTGCTCCATCCACTACCCCATTCTTTACAGCAATGTCCCCCTTAGTTCATGTCCATGAGTCATGCATATAAGTTTTTTGGCTTCTCTATTTCCTTTGTTCTTCTTAACATCCCCCTGTCTGTTCTGTAATCATCAATGTGTACTTTTTTTTTCCCCTTTCACATCCAGACAATTCACCATTTAATTACTGCCTTCTGTCAGCTTCTCAAATCATAATAATACAAAGTTTTCTTTTCATTATTCCAAAATGCATACATTAATTCATTTCTTTAAAGAATTACTCTTTTAAGTAATATGAATTGCAATATTACCAAACACATGCAAAAATACATTTACACCCATACGTCTTTTTACACATATTTAAAGTACATACTAGATTTTGAAGAGTTAATACAAAAATTTAAAATATGCCAATAGCTTATGTAATTATTACATGTTAAATGATAGTATTTTAGATATATTGTAGCAAGATTAAGCAGTTTTTTCTTCTTTAATACTTACTTCACTCTGGAATGCTACTTTTGTGAAATATATCACAGAAATGGTGTATTGCAGAACTCACTTTTGTGAAAGTTGTCCTAGAGACAGTGCCAAACCCATAGAATTTGGTTTTTGAGTCAGATCCTCCCCTCTCCAATAATACAATTCAGCTTTATTTTAAGCTACTGGAACTACAACTTATTCTTTTTGGAGTTTTCCATCCTAAATCGATTTATTTATTTATTTATTCATTTAGGCTGTGCACAGGTCTTACTTCTTTCACTACCCTCTGTTTTTCCTCTACATGTGTTTTACAAGTTGAAGCTTTCAGAAATAATGGCACTTGCAGGGTTCAGTCAGTCCCCAGAGTAGAAATTATTATGTCTACTAAGTTGAGGTAAAAAAAAATCCCTAGGATTTAAATAATTTTGTAGAATAGTATTCTAGCTATTTTTTGAACTTGTGGTTGACTTCCTATTTGGTCCTAAACTAACCCCTGAACTATTTAAGAGTCCGGTGAGGTAGAGATTAGGAATGTTCACATTTCAATAATAAAGTTTACTGTAGCGTTAATTCCTTTTCCCAAGTATCCCCAGTTTGGGGGCCTTCCTAACTGGAAATGTATATTTTCATAATTTAGTTGAAAGGAATCTCATCTAATTTACATGTTAATATGAGAATATATATAATGTTTATGTACATGAATCATATAGTTTAGTAGTTTGCAACTTCCATCCAAATTGATCTTCATTCTCAGCCTCTTTTCTAACCAACCTAAAAATTGACTGATTTCACAACACACCCATGACCAGTTGGTTGCAATTTGAAATATAAATTGCTAACAAAATCTATATATTACACACTCACAAATAAGTACATATTTTATAACAGTGAATAAGAAAGATAGCATGTCTTCTATGTAATATACATCCACATTTTCTTACTTTTTTCTTCTTCCTTAACTGCATTAGATTTTTCTGAGTTATTACAAGTAACCTGATTTTCCCATATTGTGAAATGATTCCAGTCTAAAAAAACTTAATCTGCAGCAATGCAGATACAAGTAATATGCAAAATTGTACCTTATTTAGTAAAATCTATTTATAACAAGATCACTTTAAAGCATTCATAAGTTAAAGTTGTTTCTTATCCATTCAGCTGCCCTATATCTTTTGATTGGTGCATTTAATCCATTTACCTTTGTACATGTGTTCCTGTCTGTCTCTCTGTTTCTTTATCTTCTTAAAGCAGACCCTTTAGCATCTCTTACAATACTGGTTTGTTGGAGATGTATTCTTTTAGACTTCTTTTGTCTGGGTAGCTCCTTACTTCACCTTCCATTTTGAATGACATGCCTTACTGGGTAGAGTATTCTTGGTTGCAGGCCTTTGTTTTTCATTGCTTGAAATATTTTTTGCCATTTCCTTCTGGCTCATTGTGTTTCTGTTGAGAAATCAGCTGATAACCTTATGGGAGCCCCCTTGTATGTTATTAGCTGTTTCTCTCTTGCTGCTTTTAGGATTCTCTCCTTGTCTTTGAAATTTGTCGTTTTAATGATGATGTGTCTTGGAGTGGGCCTGTTTGGGTTCATCTCCCTTGGGACCCTCTGTGCTTCTTGAGTTTGCATGATATTTTTTCTCTCCTCAAGTTAGGGAAACTTTCTCTCATTACTTTTTCAAAGAAGTTTTCTATCCCTTGCTCCTCCTCTTCTCCTTCTGGTATTCCCTATGATCTGGATGTTACTACATTTCATGTTGTCCTGCAGCTCTCTTAAAACCTCTTCATTCTTTTTCAGTCTTTTTTCATTTTGTTGCACTGCCTGGGAATTTTTTTCTACATTGACCTCCAGCTCGATGATCTGATCCTCTAGCCTGCTTTTGATTCCTTCTACTGTGTTCTTCAATTCAGAAATTGTATTCTTCATTTCCTTCTGGCTCTTATTGATGGTTTCTGTGTCTTTTTTAATGCTGGTGTAGTTCTCAGTAAGTTCCTTGTAGCTTCCCTGGAGTTGTTTAGGTTTTAAACATTTTTATTTATTACCAGGTTTGTGTTTGGGAGTGTGCTTGCCTCTGTTTCATTTTGCATTCTTCCTGGGGATTCTTCCTTTCCATTTGCTGAGGGTTTATTTCTTTGTCTCCCATTTTTGGTGGCTCTTGTTTGTTTCTGCTTCTTAGATTGGTCTGCTTTGACTTACTGCCTTAGTAGTGTGACCTTCTGTGGTGTAGAGGTGCACTTTATTCACTTTCTGGCTCTGTGCTTGGTGACGTCAGCTTGTGTCCCAGTCTCGGCCTAGTCAGCCAGCTGGAGACTACCAGAGATCCACTGTCTTTGTCTCCTTTAGTTGTTAATCCAGTCAGTCTGTGATCAGTGGCCAGGTTTAGGCACTGCTGGGTGGGGTGGATTAATTCCTATGGGTGGGGCTGTGGCTTTTGCTCAGGCTCCCCCTCTTTGGAGAAGAATGATCTGCTGGCTGTATGGGGGATGGGTTAGCATTGGACTCACAGACTGTTCCCTCAGCTCTCCTTCTAAAGCCACTGACCCAAACTTTCCCCAAGCTTCTCTAGTCCACTCTGCCCTCCCTCTGCTGGAGCCCAGGGTAGGTGGTACCACTGTATTTTCATGCATGATCCTTTTAAGAACTCGGTCTCTCAGTCAAGCCAGCTAAACCTGGTGGCTTTTTGCTTTTCACAGCTGGGTGCTGTTTTACTCTCAGCTGTGTTGCTGTAGGCTGGGAAGCCCAGTTGGGGGTTTAGATCCCACCCTTCTCAGGTGGAACCCCTGGCTGCTGAGATGTTTCGCTGTCCCTTCACCTGTGCCCGTGGGAGCCCCGCCAGCCTCTAGTGTCTCCGCACTTCCTACCGGTCATGTTGTGATGAAGCTGCCTCTTCTGTTCTGTCTGTGGTAATAAGACTTCTCTCCAGTTGGTGCTCTGTTGGTTATTCCAGATGATTTCTCCCCGATTAAGTTGTAATTCCAGTTTGGGCTTGGGAGGAGATTGGTGTAGCTCCATTTACTCCTCCGCCATCTTGGTTCTCCTTCAATAAAATCTCTTTAAAGAAACCTTTACAAATTTGTCACTCTGATAAAAGCATTTCGTCATTTTGATTTCAGAGGCAACATTATAAAGTCAAAAGATCGTATCATGTATTTTAATACTAAATCATATTCAGTAAATTATATGTGGTTAGTCGTTGTATTTCTGTGTATAAATTATTTATATAAACTTTAAAATCTTTAAAATTGTATAATTGTATCATTTGTAATGGATAAAATACTTAAATATTTCAAATACAGTTATTTCTGGGGGTAAGAAATTGAGCCTACTTTATAATACAGGTTTTGTATAAATTTCAAATTTAATTGAAATAATTTCTGAGAGCTCTTCAGCGATATTATAATATTCTATAAAGTGATAGTTACCTATATTTCAAAACCATATATGATATTTCAGATTGTCTTGTTATCATACTAAAACTTTTCTTTTGCCATTCATATTTACCTAGTAAAGCTTTTTGAAAATTTGTATCAAGTTTTTCATTATCATTTGCAAAATTTGTTTCCATGGAGAATATGTAGTAATTACTATATTCCATTTTTGTAGGTATGGAAAAGAGACAAAAAATGTTAACATCAAATTTAAAGATAACTGATGAAAGCACAAATTATAATTCACCAACACAACAATTCCAATTTGCCCTTCTTTCTAATAATTATGGAGAAGATGATCTAAATTTAGGAGGGACAGATAAAAATGGCTTATCATACGTTTCTGGCAAGCTGACATATGGTTCTTCTCAGAAATTAAAAAATCACATTGGCACTGAAATAGCACTTGAGAAAAATATTCCAGGTGATACAAGATTAGTCAGTTTTGCAGAAGAAAATGGAGAAAGCACATCAGCCTTCCGAAAAAGGTAATTAATTAAATGAAATAAATAACATTCACTGATAAAATAGAATAGTTACGTGTATGTTCAAAAGTATGAAATATGGTAAAATCTGAATAAGAAAAATGTCAGTAACAAATAGTCTATTATGTACCAGATTCTCCATTAACTTGGGGGTTCTAGTCATAGGCTCTTACTTTAGGAGAACTTACAGTTTAATGGGGGAAAGACTTATCGTAAATAATTAAAAATAAGAGTATGACAGTTATTTTTTATGAAGAATATGATTAGAGCAGATTCTTAAATTTTTTGTTGTTAGGACCATTTTATACTTAAAAATGATCAAGCAGTTCCAAAGAGATTTTATTTATATGGGTTATTTTTAATATTTGAATATCAATGCTTAACCATATTAGAAATTAAAACTAAAAAATTGAAAAATATTTATTTACTAATTCATTGTAAAATAACATATTTGTTAATCTAAACAAATATTTTATTAAAAATAATTATTTTCCAAAACAAAAAATAATTTAGTGAGAAGAGTGATATTGTTTTAAGTTTTTGCAAATGTTTTAAATTCCTAGCTTAATAGAAGTAGTTGGATCATCATATATATATATATATATATATTTTTTTTTTTTTATTTTTTTTTGCAATCATTCTGTTGTAATATCACATATCTTGGAGCCTCTGGAAAACTCCATGTTAATTAATGAGAGAATGAGAAAGAGAAAGCAAATAATGTCTTAGTAGTATTATGAAAATAGTTTTGAACTTATGAACTCCCTGAAATAGACTGCCATCCTTTGAGAACTACTGTTTGAGCATATAGCATGGGGACCTCATCTGCTTTGGACTGTCAGGGAAGGCTTTCCTGAAGAAGTGGTATTTAAGCTTATCTTTACAAAGGAATAGAATGAAGGTAAGTGCAAATAAACGAGAGTGTTCCAGGCAGAAGGATTAATATGTGCAAAAGTCATAAGGTAGTACAGAGCCTGGCCTGTTCTTTAAACTTTAGAGTTAGAGAGAAAGCTCAAAGGTTAGATATAGAGGGACCAAGTCATTCAGAATATTGTAGGCCAGGATAAGCATTTTGTACTTTTCCTAAGTCAGTGTTTCCTAAACTATGGCCCATGGATCTACTGCATCAGCATCACCTAGAGTGTTTATTAAAAATTTGGATTCCTGGGTCCTCCCTTGGACTTACCACAGTCTTTATGAAGGGCAGGATGTCACCAATGAATAAGGAATCTTCATTTTCAATATATTTTCTAGGGGGTTGTTATACACACTAAAGTTTGGAAACCATTGGACAAGGTCCTGGTTTTAATCAGAGGAGTAAAATTAGATTTCTCTTTTTATTTGAAGTTCATTTTGGCCCCAGTATGAGGAATTAGAGGGGAGCTAGAATACATTCTGAAGGTCCAATTGTGAGGTTATTTTATTAGTCTAGAGAAAAGAATGGTAGCTTGACCTAGGATTGTGGTAGCATGAGTGAGAGAGTTCAGAGTTATTTAGAGGTAGAATCCCACAGGACTTAAATGATTATTGAATATGAGATCCAACTTTGAGCCTCTGGTTTGAGCCAGAATGATTAAGGATGGTAGTGCCCTTTCATAATTATAGAAAACTGTAAAAGAAGAAAATGTTTTGGGAAAGATGATGAGTACAAATTTAAACATTTGATCTTAGGTACTTAGAAGTTATTCAAATAGGTAATTGAATATGTGAATTTATGATTTAGAAGAGATCTAATTGATAGTTTTAGTTTCGTCTGTGACATGAGAGATGAGGCCATCTGTGGAGTTTGAGGGGAAAAGCGGAGGTAATGAGCAAGCATGAGAACAATGGGAAACAGTTATGGAGGGTGGGAAAACAATCTAATCAGAATACTGGTATGATTGTTGGATACTGTAAAGGACTCAGTTGAGATTGGTCTTTTCTATGAATATTTTGGAACAACTTTATTAAGATATAATTTACTTAAAAATTTACTCTTAAAGTGTATAATTTATGGTTTTTAACACATTCAGAGTTGTATAACCAACACTACTATCTAATTGTCAAACATTTAAATTTCTCCCAATGAAACCCTATACTCATTAACAGTTACCCTCCATTCCTCTCCTCCCCCAGCCCTAGAATCACTAATGTACTTTCTGTTTCTATTGACTTAGCTATTTTAGACATGTCATTTACATGGAATCATAAATTATCTGGCCTTTAGTGTCTGGCTTCTTTCACTTGGCATAACGTTTTCAAGATTCATCCATTTTTGTCATGTTATTATTACGTTATTCTTTTTATGGTCAACTAATATTCCATTGACTGGATGTACCACATTTGTTTATCTGTCTATCAGTTGATTGACATTTGGGTTGTTACCATTTCTAGGCTATTTGTGAATAATGTTGCCATGAACATTCATGTACAAGTTTTTGTGTGAATATATGTTTTAATTATTTTAGGTTTATACATAGAAGTGGAATTGCTGGGTCATATGGTAACATTGTATTTATAAACTTTTTTGGGAAACTGCCAGATTATTTTCCAGAGTATCTGCACTACTTTACAATTTCATTAGCAATGTATTAAGGTTTTAATTACTCCATATCCTTGTTAGTCTTTGTTATTGTCTTTTTATTATATATATTATTAATATATAATATATAATATTTTATTATTATTATTTTATTATGGTTTTGATTTGTATTTCTCTAATAACTAATGATGTTGGGCATCTTTTAATATGATTATTGGCTATTTGTATATCTTCTTTGGAGTAATATCTATTCAAATCCTTTGCCTATTTTTTAATTGGGTTATTTATTTTTTCATTGTTGTGTTTCAAGAGTTCCTTATTTTAGATAAAAGTCCCTTATCAGCTATATGATTTACAAATATTTTCTAATATTGTGAGTTTTATTTTTCATCTTTTTAAAAAATATTTTATTTATTATTTTTAGAGCGAGGGGAAGAGAGAGAGGCAGAGAGGGAGAGAGACATCAGTGTATGGTTGCCTTTCACCTGCCTCTAGCTACAGACCTGTCTGGAGACCTGGCTTGCAACCTGATTATGTGCCCTGGCTGGCAATGGAACCAGTAACCTTCATGTTCGCAGGCCAGCGTCCCATCCACTGTGCCACCAGTCAGGGCTATGTTTTTTACCTTTTTGATGGTGTTCTTAGTAATACAAAAGTTTTAATTTTGATGAAGCCCAATGTATCTAACTTTTGTTGTTACTGTTTGGGCTTTTAAAGTCAAGACACCATTGCCTAATCCAGGGTTGTGAAGAGTTATTCCTACATTTTCTTCAAGAGTTTTATTGTTTTAGCTCTTACATTTAGGTCTCTGATCCGTTTTGAGTAAATTTTTTTTATATACGTGGTGAAAGGTAAGAGTCCAACTTCATTGACCGTGAATGTAAGGTCTGGGAGGTTTCCTGACACAACCAATACTTTTGATTCTCTAGAACCAGTGGGTGACCAATAATTCAATTTTCACACTAACTCCCAGGGTTAGTGTCAGACCACACAGATTAAGGGCTTAGTCCCATAAGACTGCCCTGCATCAGAACTCAGACACAGATAAGGTGCTAGGTTACCCACAATTCTGCCTTGCAGACTACAAATTTGGGGGTTCCCATGACCCCACGTTAGGTTCAATAATTTGCTAGAATGATTCACGGAACTCAAGGAAAACACTTTACTTCAATTTACCAGTTCATTATAAAGGATACAGTTTAGGAACAGCCAAATGGAAGAAATGGATAGGCAGGGTATGGAGAGGAAGGGTGCACAGACCTTCCATGTCCTTTCTGAGTGTGTTACCCTCTCAGAACCTTGATGTGTTCATCAATACAGAAGCTCTCAGAATCCACTGTTATTTATGCTTTTTTTTTTTTTTTTATTCATTGACGTTTCGTTACATAGGCATGATTCATTAAATCATTGACCATTAGTGGTTGAACTCAAATCTCCAGCCCCTTTCCGCTTCTTAGATGTCAGTGGTGGGGCTAAAAATCTCAAACCTGTAATCAAGGTTTTGTCTTTCTGGCATTAGCCCCTGTCTTAAAACTAGGGGTCCTATAGGGTGACTTCATTAGCATAAACTCAGGTATGCTTGAAAGGGGCTTGTTATGAATAATAAGAGGTACTTCTGTCACCCCTATCACACAGGAAAGTCCAAGGGTTTAAGAAGCTCTGTGCCAGGAACTAGAAACAAAGACCAAGTTTATATTCCTTATTATACCACATAAAGGTTTATTTCTGGACTCTCAATTCTGTATCATTGATCAATATGTCTGTTTTTATGTCTGGCATAGGATATATCCACCCTAGCATATCCCACATTGAATCTAATTGCCATAACTTTATAGTAAGTTTTCAGATTGGGAAGTGTGAGCCCTCCACCTTTGTTCTTTTTTTCCAGATTATTTTTGGCTATTCTTGGTTCTTTGTACTTTCATAAGAATTTTAGGAAAAGTGAGTCAATTTATGCAGAGCAGCTAGCCAGGATTTTGATATGTATTGTGTTGACTCTGAAGATAAAGTTGAGGAGTATTGCTGTCTTTATTTTTAAGATTTTATTTATTTATTTTTAGAAAGAAGGGAAGGGAGGGAGAAAGAGAGGGAGAGAAACGTCATGTGTTCCCAAGTAGGGACCTGGCCTGCAACCCAGGCATATATCCTGATGGGGAATCAAACAATTACTCTTTAATAACTCAATCCACTCAATCCACTGAGCCACACCAGCCAAGGCAGGAGTATTGCTATCTTAACAGTAAGTTTTCCAATCTATGAACATGGGATATCTTTTCATTCATTTGTTTTCTTTATTTTTTTCACTGATATTTTATGGTTTTAAGTGAATCCCTCATATATTTATTTTGTTAAATATATTCCTAAGTATTTTATTTTTTGATGTTTTTATAAATGGGATTTTAAAAATTATTTGTCAGATTGGCCATTGCAAGTATATAGAAATAACAACTGATTTTTGTATATTGATCATGTATCTGCAATTTTGTTAATGATTATTCCAAATATCATAATTCATTTAATAGTTATGCTTTTCATAGTAGTGTTCCCACTGCTTGGTTGAAATTATTTAAGTAAAGGTAGAGAGATTCATCTAGCATTGAGGTTTTGCAAGTATGATAAAAGGATGAAGGGAAACAGAGCTGAGAATATTATATGAGAGTGGTTGAAAAGATAAGTCATGAATTCTAAGTTCATTAAAGGTGGATGAGAAAGAGAAGGGAAAGATGGTTTTGGAGAAAAGAAGTTAATTGTAGTAAATTTGTTCTTTAACTTCATTGGTACCTTGAGCAAACAAGCTAAAAGGCTAGGAGATTATAGTCTGAAAATGCTATATCAAGATGATTGATTTGAGAAGGGGAGCAGTCCTGGATAATGATAGTGTAAGATAGTGTAGATAAGGTAAGAAAGTAGGTGACTCAGATTGTGTGAAGAAGAAAGTCACTGGAGATGATACCTAAGAAACTGAGAGGGTAGAATATCAAATGAGTTGTCTGTATGAATGTTGAAATACCCAGATGATGGCAGAACTTGGAATTGAAAGGAAAAGACTCTAGATTGAACAGAGGTGGATATATGATATATGCCATGTGTAAGGTTACAAGGTAGTGTAGCTAGATAAGACAGACACTTTTGTGAAAGAATGGAAATATAATGACGTAGATTTAGGGAGAAGACACAGATTCTCAACCTCCAGGCACACTGGATGTAGAAGAATTAGTAGTTTCCACTTGAGCTTTTTTAAGAAGCAAGCTTTGCATGGCAAAGCAATATTTTTTATTAAACCAGGAATTAATGTAACAATCAGTGAAGAAGTTGAGGTCATAGGGGAATTTGTGAAGTAGAACTTCCAGAGGAAGAATGTGAGGCCCAGAAAATTTAGGTAACTATCATGTGGACAAAAGTTTTTGCAGTTTAGATAACTTATTTCAAACTCTAAAGTCACGCAGCTAGAAAGTGGAGGAGCGTTGGATTTATACCCAGGTTTGGCTGATTTCAAAGTCTATGTTTTTAATCTGTCTCACAACATATAGTGAGGTGTCATCCTATGAGATGCAACTGATCGATGTTTCTTTCTCTTTTTCTCCCTCCCTTCCTATCTCTAAAAGGAAATAAGTAAATAAAAATGTTTTATTTATTTATTTTTTAAAATTTTATTGTTGTTGTATTACATCCATCAAATAAAATTTTTTTTAAAAGTGAACACAGTTGTAAGGAACTGTGACCAACACTTTAAAACCATATTGATATTATGACCCCAGAATCCCTCTTTCCAGGGATTTGTTCTAAATAAAAATTTATGATGCAGATGTTTCCTTCAGTACGATGATGGGAATGAAAAATAGAAAATCGTCCATGTTCCATAGCAGGGATTCTTTAAAAATTCTGATGTGTGTCCATATAAAGTGGGAAGAAGGAAGAGACTTGACTAGCAGTGTTCAGCCCTGGGGAAATCAGGTTCCAGTGTCCTTCTGGCCAACATCCACAAGTGCACATGCATGACTGTGCACACTGGTATCTACACATGCTCAAATATGTGTGTACAAGCACACATTTGAACATGTACCAACACCCATTCATGCACATGTGCATAGGAACACAGACATACACATGTACGCAAGGAGAAATGACTAGAAAAGTGAGTATCACCTGTTAGGGCACTCCTGAGTGGATGGATTTTGTTGTTTATTTAATTCTTAATTAAAAAAAAAGTTTTTTTATTGATTATGCATTTACATTTGTTCCAATTTCTTTTCTTTTTGCTCCCCTCCACCCAGCCCCACCCAGCAATCCCATTCCCTCCTTAGTTCATGTCCATGGGTCATGCATGTGAGTTCTTTGGCTTTACCTTTTCCTGTACTATTCTTAACACCTACCAACCATGCTTCTTACTTCCTATGCCTTTTCCCCTTCTTCCCCTTCCCCCTCCCAGCTGACACCCCTTCCAAATGTTCTTCATATCTTTGATTCTGTTTCATCTCTGGCTGTTTGCTTAGTTTTTTTTTTAGATTCTATTGTTGATAGTTGTGAGTTTGTTGTCTTTTTAAATGTTCATAATTTTGATCCTCTTTTTCTTATGTAAGTCCCTTTAACATTTCATGTAATGATGCCTTGGTGATGATGAACTCCTTTAGCTTTACCTTGTCTGAGAAGCACTCTTACCTGCCCTTCCATTCTGAATGATAGCTTTCCTGGATATAATAATGTTGGTTGTTGGTCCTTTCTTTTCATCACTTTGAGTACTTCTTGCTAGGCTTTTCTTGCCTACAGTTGCTTTTGAGAAATCAGCTGATAATTTTATAGGAACCCCTTGGTGGGTAACCCTTTTTTTTTTTCTTGCTGCTTTTACAATTCTCTCTTTATCTTAAACTTTTGACATTTCAATTATGATGTATCTTGGTGTGGTCCTCCTTGGGTCTAGCTTGTTTGAGACTATCTGTGCTTTCAGGACTTGTATGTCTATTTCCTTAGCCAAATTTGGGAAGTTTTCCTTTATTATTTTTTTCATATAAGTTTTCAATTTCTTGATCTTCCTCTTCTCCTTTTGGTACCTATATGCTTCAGATATTGGGACATTTAAGTTGTCCCAGAGGTTTCTAAGCCTCTCCTTATTTTTTTCAATTTTTATTTCCTCTTTCTGTACTGGTTGATTGTTTATTTATTCCTTATGTTCCAAATCATTGATGTGAACCCTGGTTTCCTTCCCTTCACCATTGGTTTTGTGTGGAATTTTCTTTATTTCACATAGCCTTGCCTTCACTTCTTTTTTTCTACATTTGCTGTATTTAAGTATATCTATCAAGTTTGTGAGCATCTTAATCATCAACATTTTGAACCCTGCATCTATTAGGTTGGTTATTTCCTTGGCTATTAGGTTGGCTATCTCCTTGTTGTTCAGTTCTCCCACTGACACCTTGGTCTGCTCCCTTTTTTGGGCCATACTTTTCTGTCTCCTCAGCTTGACAGCTTTCTGTGTTTGTCTCTGTGTCTTAGGTAGTTCTGTCACACTTGTTGCATTGTAGGGGGCAGAGCCTTAGGAATTTGTCATTGGGGGTGACCTGTGTCACCATGTTGTGGTGCTGTATGTGAGGGAGGGGTTTGAGAGTGAACAATGCCACTTACTCTTTGAGACTTGCAGTTTCTTCCTCCACCCCAACCCCCACTGGTTTTCACCATCAGAAGCAATGTGGCTTTATTTTTTTCTGGTGCTGGAACCGTGGGCTGTGTCGTCTGGCCTCGAGATCACTTCCCAGGTTTAAATGTATGACTGTGCTTCTTGCTGAGACCTCAGCTCTGGTGCTGTGGCTGGCACTCTCCTTCCCAGCTCCACCCCTTCTACCTGTCTGGCTGAGTATTTCTTAACTTGTTTGTTTGTTGCATTTTCATGTAGTTTGATTTTCTGAAATTTCTGCATTGTTTTTATTTAGTTTTGAGGTAGATGTAAATTTTTTCTAGTTGTAAGGGAGATGCAGTGTGTCTACCTATGCCTCCATCTTGGCCAGAAGTCTAACTATTAATTTCTTTAGAATTCACAGTTTTACCCTAATTAATCATTATTGTCCTTGTAATAGACACCTTTAAACATAAAGACTAAATAAGGTACTTTAAAACAGGTTAATAGTAAAAATAATCTAGAAAGTATTCTGTATTTTTATAGTACTTGCATGAATGTCATTCCTCTCTGCTCCCTTGGATACTGCTTCATTACCACCTGAGCTCTGCCTTCTGTCCTCCCCAATCCCCACTCCTGTCCATGGAAAAACTGTCTTCCACAAAACTAGTTCCTGGTGCCAGAAAGGTTGGGGATTGCTGTAATTCTGTAAGACTGATACCTGCAGTCATTCCTGTTACTTATAAGATGTAAGTGCTGTATTAGGAACTTTAATGGTCATTTCATCCCTTAGGGCTATTGTGAACAAATTGTTTTTTGATCAGTCTAATATGAATTATAATGAGAAAGATGGTCTTTTGTGTGTTTACAGAACTTTGTAAAGAACTGTTTCTTATACTAAAACGATTAATGAATAGTTTTTGGTAAGTGGATGTGGTTAGTGACAAGAGGACTCAGTATCTGTCCACATGGGCCTCTCTATAGGATTGTTTGAGTGTTCTCATGATGTATTAGTGGCTAGCTCCCCTTCCAGTGACTGATACAAGACATCATGTAGAAGGGGAAAATGTCTTTTATGACCTTATCTTGAAAGTCACACACTTGTACTTCCACAGTATTCTACTAGTCACATAGGCTAGTTCTGATTTGAAGTATGAAATGACAGAAAGATGTGAATACCAGGAGACAAGGATAATTGGGGCTATCTCAGAGGCTGACTACCACAGTGTATGTATCTGAGTTTTAGGAAAGTGAAAAGACAAAATTCAGTGATAAACTTAAAAAGTCATATTTTAGAAGAACAATTAGTTTTTGTGTTTGAATAAATCATAGCCTGTATTTTCAAAGGGACCATTTTTATGCTAGTTTTTCACATGCAGACATGTTTTTCCTTTTTTTTTTTCCAGATTATTTAAAATATCTGACAATGTACATGAGAGTGCTTATTCTAATGGCATTGCAAATTTGAATTCTCATGCTGGCTCGAGGAAAATTGTCCAAACAGAAATGAATGAAGGAAAATCATGGAAATGTAACAATAGTAACAATATTGAGCAGAAACCTCAATATTCAGATATTAACATGTTTACAGCAAATGATGCTTTTTCTGCTTCTGAAATCAGCGGAGGCATATTCAAAGTGCCATCTTTTTCAGTTGCATACCAGCCTCATGAAGTTCAAGGTAATTCCTTGTCTTTTCACTTGATTTATAAAAGTGTATAAAAGTATCTAGTCTGTGATTCTTAGCATAGAGAACAACACAAAATAGAGCAAATTTATATAGGTTTTTCTCTGTGTGCAATTTCTGCATTTTCTAATTACATGGCATTACATTTTAAATTATGATATAAAATTTTAACACTGCTGTCAAAAAGTTATGACAGTTTTATTGAAACAATTTTTATGGAAAAGGTTGAAAGAACCATGTAGGTTTTGTTTTTTAGGGGTTACAGAAAATGATTTGAAGGCTGTCACAGAAATTCGTATCCTTTAAATTATTTTACTACAGAAACTTTTAGTTGAAATCATGATTATTAAATACTTTGTTTCACGTGTCTCTGTTTATTTGAGTTGACAAAGAAAAAGAGGGCAAGTGAATATCTGGGGTCATGGAAGAGACCTAGTGTGTGTGATAGAGCTACTCAAAGTGTGGTCTACAGTCTGGTGCCAGTTTATAAGCTGTTTGTTACCAGTCTGACAAGATGAGTACAGAGATAAGTTTGTACTATTGGCTGATCTCTGAGCATATTTACTTACAAATTGATACAATTTCTTATACTTTGGGAAGAAAAACATATTGGAAAAAACATGGGGAGGGGAAATGAATAAGAATGGGGCATACTGTGGATTGGGACCATTTTCACAAATCTAGTATTTTTGAAAGAACCTAATTTGCAGTTTATACCTATAATCTAATTTACAAATTTTGAGAACATATTTGTGTTCTGGAGGTAACATTGTCTTAACTTCTTTGATACCCTGTGTTATGTCTATAATGGTGTACTTAGTCTATTCATTAGTTGTTTTATGACTATTTCCCTATGACCTATGACTCCATGAAGGCAAGGATCATGCCTTACTTATCTTCCTATCTCAAAATATATTGAAAAGCAGATTGAACAAGGGCATTCTTGGACAAGGGTATCCATGAGCAAGGGTGAGGCTAAAGTGTGGAATATATTTGAAAAGAATAAGCATTCCAGTTTGGTTGAAATGAAAGTTAAGATTAAATGAGTAGTAGGACATAATGTTGGATAGGTATCTTAGGACCAGATTACTTAATGCCATAAATACCATGGTCCAGAGTTTTTGTTTTTATTTTATGTATTTATTTAAAAGATTTTATTTATTTTTAAAGAGCAGAAGGAAGGGAGAAAAAGGGAGAGAAATACCAATGTGTGGTTACCTCTCGTGTATCCCCAATTGGAAACTTGGTCCACAACCCCGGCATGTGCCCTGACTGGGAATTGAACCAGTGACCCTTTGATTCACAGGCTGGCACTCAATCCACTGAGCCACAACACCCAGGGCTGTTTTTATTTTTAATAAATTTATTAAGCAATGAGGAGAAATTATGTGGAATTTTTGAGCAGGTCAAGTTACATCATCAAAATTGTGCTTTAGAATTAATGATTCAAAAGTTGGGGAAAGCCTCTGAAATTGACAAAAAGTTGTGATCTAGTTGACAAAACAGAAAGTGAATTTTAGATATTAGGCAGTTGAATTGGAGAAAGCTAGGAGAAAGTAATTCCAATCCTAGCTACTCTGCAGACTGAGATAATTCAGAACTGTGTTTAGAAAATACTTGCCTGATCCCTTGTGACGAGTTGTGTCCAATGCAGATAACTGAATTGAGATAGAAGCGGGGAGTGAACAATAAAAGGGTTATATATGATGATGTCATAACTTCTGACATAGCCAGCCTTTAGTGCTCCTGTTTAGCATGAGGTCTTTCTCAATATGGCTGTGCTTTCTTCTGTGGTGATCTAAATAGGTTGGGAATATAGGAAATAAGTTAGCTGTAAACACTTAAAATTAGTTTCATTATCTGTCTGATGGGAAATTCTTCTTATCTCTTACTGGAACTTGCCATATTATGACAGTAAATTTTGAAGAGTTGTAAAGATCTTCATGCTATATGGGCACAGCTGAAGTGATTCTGTTGTTTAGGTTTCTTTATTGATTAAGGCTACTGCCTCCTATTGTGTCCATTGCATTGTTCAAAAAGTTGATTTGCTGTCAAACTCACTGACCTGCTACCTTTCATTGTTTCTAAGTGTATATTTAAATTAAAGTGGAAGATTGAATGCTATTGATGATAATTTGAGAGTTTGCAGATACAGTTTATTTTCTGCTTTTCTACTATTTTACTCTATTTGAATCCTCAGGACAATAGAAGTTAGGTTCAGCTTGTTACTGCCACAGTAATCTTGTCATTTTCAGTTCTGAAGATATTTTCCCACCTGTAATAACATATAATTGCAGTGACACTGCTGAGAGTTTGCTGAACGGAAGGAAAATTTGATATCAAGTGTTGATGGTGATGATAAACGATGTTAGTAGCAGGGTTTTCTCATGAGTAGAAAATTGATTCTGTATCTACTCTGAATTAGAGATTCATTTTTGTGAGCGTAAACTGATATGGAGGTACCTAATGAGAGAAAAACCAGCATGATGGCCCACATGTGGGCTTGTTACAAATAAATATTTTATAGGAAGAGACATATTTTTGGAGGAAAAATGAGATTTCTTTGAAAGCTGAAGGATTGACAAACTGAAAATTACATTTTGTTTTGGCACAAATATTCTGACATTCTGCAAAACCGAAAGTAAAATGAAAATTTATAAGTTATTTGTTGGACTCAATAAATGCAAACCTGTATTAATTGGGTGCTTACTGTGTGCCAGGAACTGTTCAGGTATTTTGGATATGCCACTTAAAAAAAATAGACAATGAATCATTGTCCTTCAGGAGTTAACATTCTTGGGAGACAGGATAACAATTGAAAGTGTATAAATAAGTCATTCTGTATTTTAGAAGGTAATGAGTAATAGGGAGAAAGAAAGAAGTGGAGCAGAGTAAAAATGATTAACAGGAATGCTGGGATCAGGGATTTAGGATTAGAATTATATAATTAGGGTAGGTCTTTTTGAGAAGGTGAGATGTAAGTAAGCAATTAAAGGAAGTAAAAGAGCCAAGGAAATATGAAAGGAAGAAGAGTCTGGACAACAATTTGACTGATGTTTTTGAGGAACATAAAAGAATTCAGGCGCTGGCCTGCGAACCTAAAGGTTGCTGGTTCGATTCCCAGCCAGGGCAACTAATCAGGTTGCAAGCCAGGTCTCTAGCCAGGTCCGTAGCTGAAGGCAGGTGAAAGGCAACCACACATTGATGTCTCTCTCCCTCTCTGCCTCTCTCCCTTCCTTCCTCTCTAAAAATAATAATTTAAAAATCTTAAAAAAAAAAAAAGAGAATTTAACACAAATGAGTCAGGCAGGAGTAATAAGACATGAGGTCAGAAACACAAAGGTGGAGGTGAGGGGACAAGATTACGTAGGGCCTTGTAGCCATATACTTAGGAGAGAAAGGGGGGAATTTGATGAGAGAGGTAATATGCTGTCATTTAACTTTTAACATAACACTTATCACAATCCAGCAATTTTTGTATATCTTCATAAAAATGTAATTGCCTAAGTAAGTGTAGTATTTGTATTCTGATTGGAAGCTAGAACATCAGGCTGCCACTGAGAAAGTATGCAGTTAAAAGCAGAAACTGGACATGGGCCTGTCCCCTCTGTACTGAGCCTGGATGTGTACCTGCAGCTGTGTACATGTGTGTGTGTGGGGGGGGGGGGAGGTGTCCTGTGCCCATTTAAAAACTGCTCTTTGCTATAGGCCTGTGGAATTCATGAATCAAGCCCTGTTGGCTCATAGAGCTGGGTATTTTAGGGGCCTATCCTTCAGGCAAGATGCCTTAAAAGCTTGTTCACTAGATGTGAGGCTTAAACCCTTTGCTCTTCAGGGAAAAGGTAGGAATTGGGGGTTCCTTCCCAATTGTATTATTATACTAGGAGTGGAATTTATGGTGAGAGTTGTCCTGCTTCAATGTCATTTTCTCATTTGTCCATTATATAGGAATCACTCAACTAGAAATTTCAGGATTTCTCTCAGAGGAAATTGTTCTGTGTGTAAGCGTAACCATACTTACTGCTTGTAGGTGTGTATTTGGTGGATCCAGTGTGGGGGGAATTCAGGAGCATCCTATGTTGCCATCTTCGTCCCTTCCTCTATATCTGTTAATTCCTTTCTTATAATATCAAAATAGCGAGTATCAAAGCCTCATCATTAAATATTGACAGTCAGTTTTAACTTAATTTTAAAATTAAAAGTAACTAATTTTTAAAATTCTATATTTGACTCCTTAATGTTATTTTAAGCAGCAAAATTTAGAAGTATTTTCAAAGAATTTCCATATTTCAACTATATACAGTCCAAAGCCTTTGATGATGTAAGTATTTTTATTATAATTATTTACTTATCTGCTTTTTCTTACTAGATTGTTTGCTCTGTAAGGGCAGGGGCTAGATCATATTCATCTTTATGTCCTCAGTGCCACACTCAGTGGTTGGTACATCAGAGCAGCTCAAAAAATATTTATTGAATGAATGCATGTGATTTTCATGGGTGAGTTGGTTTGTATTAATTAGATTTACAAAAATTTCTCTTGAAGGTAAGGAAATGATTTTCTTCAAGGTCTAGCATATTTGCTTTGAGAAATAAAACAAGAGTAAATTTTATTTTTTTGTTTAATTTTTATTGTATTATTTTCTATTATTTAAATACTTTAGTAAATTTTAATAGTGTTATTTAAATTTTTAAAAATATATTATTTTTAGAGAAAGGGGAAGAGAGAAAAGCAGAGAGGGAGAGAGACATCAATGTATGGTTGCCTTTTACCTTCCTCCAGCTAAGGACCTGGCTGGAGACCTGGCTTGCAACCTGGTTATGTGCCCTAGCTGGGAACCAAACCATTGATCTTTGGGTTTGTGGGCTGGTGCCTTATCCACTGTGCCACCAACTAGAGCTATAATAGTGTTATTTTTTGAGGGTGGCAGATTTAGAGCAAGTTCATAATTTTAATAACTTTAGAGCTAAAAATGTTTAAGTTGTTTATTATTCTATAGTCTTCATAAGGCATATTTTCTAAGAAATTGAGAATGTGAGTTAAAAATTCTATATATTCCCTAATTGATTAAATTTTATATTTTAGCTTCTTTACACAGATAGGAATTTTGTGATTTGTGCTCCAACTGGTTCTGGGAAAACTGTAATGTTTGAACTTGCTATAACAAGATTGTTAATGGAAGTACCATTGCCATGGTTAAATATTAAAATTGTTTACAGTAAGTATTTATATGTTTTAAGAGTAATGATTATAATAATGAAAAACCATTGAGGCTAAAGTAAGAAATAAATTCAAGGACTTACTATTTGATTTTTCATACTTTTTTCATAAAGACAGTCACATTTGGTCTTACCTGTCACATTAAATTTAAAACACATTTTCCCAGTTATAAATAAAAAGTAATATTTGAATGGAGAATTTGGCCTTTTTAGATCTGTTTTTAACAGGATTAAAAAATAAATGATCACAAAAGGGATTATAATGAAAAAAACTCTTAGATACAATTCCCTGAGCAATCACTTCTTTTTCTATGTTTAGTTCTGTTTGGTGATTACTTTTATAACTCTAAATAATATGCTTCTATTATTTATGAACATTAGGGAGTCTCTAGATATATATTTCTGTTGTAACATTTTTAACCAGCATTTTTATGAAAATAATTTAAAATTTTCACTGACATTCAGAACAAATATCTTATATTGTTATAGTGGCACCAATAAAAGCCCTGTGTAGTCAGCGTTTTGATGACTGGAAAGAAAAATTTGGACCAATAGGATTGAAGTGTAAAGAAATCACTGGAGATACACTAATGGATGACCTATTTGAGATTCAGTATGCCCATATTATTATGACAACTCCAGTAGGTGTTATTTATACTTTATTATTTCCTTAGTTTATTAGAAAATACCAATTTCTCTTCAAGAAAAAAATGTTAAAATAAAATACAAAGTAGAAAAATATATTTGCAATGTAAAAAACAAAAGGTAATAGTATTCAGGATATATAAGGAATATTTGCAAATTATTAAGCAAAAAATAACAAAATAGGAAAAATAGACAATAGGTATGAATAGGCAATTTGTTATTGTAGATAATTTGTAATAATACTTATTTTTTTTATTCTCCTACGTAAGTGTTATATGTTGCAGAGGGAGGATCTTGATAGAGTTTAAAAGAGGTAATTAGATTAAAATTTCAAGCATTTTTGGTTAAATTTAAAAATAAATAGCCATTCAGTTTTCTTTAACACTTGTAAGACTGTCAAAATCTGTACAAATTTTTAAAATCTTTTTCAGGATACTTTTAAAATGTTAACTAAAATATTGCTCATCATTTGTAACATGTAACATGTAAAAGTTTTATTGATGTCTTATTAATATTTATTACAATCCCTTATATTAAACCACTTGCACTTTTTTCTCAAGGAGAAATGGGATAGCATGACTAGGAAATGGAGAGACAACTCTTTGGTCCAGCTGGTTCGACTGTTTCTCATTGATGAGGTAGTGAACACATTATTCACTTTCAAAGATAGACATAAAAAGATGACTAGAACAAATAGAAAGAAAAATGAGATATTTCAACAAACTGTGTATTTGTTTTATCCCTTCATTGAAAAATGCTTATTTTTCTAAAGATGAGTGTTAATATTCTTGCAAATTTTAATTGATTAGGTTTTTATTTTTATAGCTGATGATTTTTGTTTTTTTATTTCTTTCTTAGGTACATATTGTGAAAGATGAAACTCGTGGACCAACTCTTGAAGTTGTAGTCAGCAGAATGAAAACTGTGCAGTCTTTATCTCATACTTCAGAGAATACCAGTTGTGTTATTCCAATGAGATTTGTAGCTGTATCTGCAACAATTCCAAATGCTGAGGATGTAAGTTAGAATTTTAATCTATGAAATTTGTTATGACTAGTGAAGTATTTAGTCATTTTAGTTTTAGAGAAAACTGTGGGTTTTGTTGTTGCTGCTGTTAATCATCTAACCAGTTTAATAGAAAGTGTATTGCAGAATATAATGTTTAAATTTCATAGGGAAGGCAGCATTAAGGCCATAAAATTTGGGTCACTATTTTTAATAAAATACTTTTGGGTGCAAATCTATTGTTTACTGTTATCAAAAAGTCTTAGTTTCATAGGTTTCAGATTCCTTGTAATAACATGACCCATAGTATCTTATGGTTGTTGGAAACAGCTAATTCTAGTTGTATAGCAAAGTACGGTAAAGAATAAAAATAATTGGTTAGTTAATTTCCATCCACTTCTCCCAATTTTGTGTGCCTAGCATTGTGGTAAGCACTAATGATAGATGCAAGAGTGAAAACATATAGACCCTGTCCTGGAGGATAATTTCATGGTTAATGGGATACATGGACATGAAAATAAATAATTATAGGCAGTTTTATACTATCCATAATATATATGTCCTCATTTTTTCTTCGTTTTTTGGTATGTTTTGTTTGTGTTGTTACAGTTGTCTCAAATTCTTTTCCCTTTGCTCTTCTTTTTTTTTTTTCAAACTTGAAAAATAGTACAATCTCACTCTGCTTTCTCACTCCTATTTACTTCTCAGTTTACTATAATGTAACTTTTTTTTTCCTGCTACTTCTTAGGAATTATTTTCACAAGTAGCTATTACATTATCTAATTCAATGGAAAGCTTTGCTGTTACCTTTAATTTGGCATTATTAGTAATTTTTGTTCTTAAACTGACAACTTTTGTTTGTATTCAAGATTAATAGAGAAAATTTTAACATATGTATACACACACACACACACACACACACACATATATAATTTGTATGTATATATGAAAACAAAAGCCCAAGTCCTTTTTCTCAACTTTCCCCTAAATTAAGGTCTTAATTATTGGTCTTCTGATACTCACAAACTGTCAGTTCTTGTGTGATCTCATCCCTAACTATCAAAGCCTTGGAAAATGTTTTAATAATTCTTTCCTGTGCAACTAGAAACTCATTAATCCATCTTGCAGTCAAAGCAATGGTCAGGTTCATAGAAGGCCATGAAGCCTGATTTTACTAAATGACTATTTAAAGATAAGGATTCCTTACCACAGTTTTAACTAGTGATTCCAGCATTGAGTTGGACATGTGCTTTTGGCACTGCCATCTCTCAAGTATTTATTTGTTTATTTGTTTAAAGCTTGTCAACCCTTACCAATCTAAGCCAACCATTACTTTGCTACTCTTCAGCTAGCACTTAAGATAACAAAGAAGCGTCGGCTATATCTAGACATAGTTCTGAAAAATAGCAAAGAAGTTACAGTGCCTTGGCTGGTGTTGCTCAGTGGACTGAGGGCCGACTTGTGAAACAAAAGGTCACTGGTTCAATTCCCAGTCAGGGCACATGCCTGGGTTATGGGCCAGGTTTTCCGATTGAGTGTGTGAGAGGCAACTGATTAATGGCTTGCTCACACATTGATGTTTCTCTCCCACTTTTTCTCCCTCCCATCCCCTCTAAAAAAATTTTTTTAAGTTAAAAATAAAAGTTACAGTAATAATGAGAAATTCAATTTTTTGTTAAAATCAAGTTAATTTTACTTTGGACTCTTGGTAAAGCAAATAAAACAATAATAATTAATTGACAGTTTACCATGATAAAAAATATACAGTATATAATAATTTTGAAATACTGCTATTGATAATACAATATTTACCAATATATCAATAGACTAGTGTTAGGGAGCCCTGACCCACAGAGATCCCCTGGTGCCAGGGATGCAAGGAATACTTCCCAGGTAGCTTAGTGCTAAGGCAGAGAAGGCCAGCTAGTGTCTCAAAAGCCTCATTTGCCGTTCCCCAAGATCTTTTATTGAAAGCAGTAAACTTGAAGGCATGTAGCTTGTCAATCAATGCTAAACAATGCTAATTACAGGAAAACGGATATTGTTTAGGTATAACAGGTGAAGGAGCACTGAGATTTCCCTCAAATCAGGATGTGCGTTTAAATTTTAAAAACCTCTGCTGTTGATACAACAAGAGGATTAAGCGAAGTGAGAGAAAAGGCCAAACTTTAAAGGGGCTAAAGTATGTTCTCATGGCCCGATTCCCACTGGGGCCCACTGGCTATAGCAATGATGCATGTATGCACCCAGCTTTCCTGGTTTTCCAATCAGGTGTTACAGGCTTCACCTGGCCTAAGTGGGGCTCCCCGCCTCAATGCTTTCCCATCAGAATAGTATTTCCCAACAGAATAGTATTAATGAAATATGTGATATTGAAAAAGACTATGATTAAATATTTTTATACTTCTACTTTAATGTGATCTATAATTGGGTTATTTTTACTCATATAACTGTATTAGAAAAAACTCTTAACATACACATTTCTATTATTTAAAGATTGCAGAATGGCTTTCAAATGATGAAAGACCTGCTGTATGTCTGAAAATGGATGAGAGACATAGACCAGTGAAGCTTCGGAAAGTGGTCCTTGGATTTCCCTGCTATAGTAACCAAACTGAATTTAAGTTTGATTTATCCCTCAACTACAAAGTTGCCAGTGTTATACAAACATATTCTGATCAGAAACCTACACTTGTGGTATGGATTGTTGGTTGCTTATTTTTAGTGTAATATTTGGCTTTCAATATGAATTTTTAATACAAAAATTATTCATTCATTTTTAGTTTTGTGCAACAAGGAAAGGTGTGCAACAGGCTGCTTCTGTTCTTGTGAAAAATGCTAAATTTATTATGACCATGGAACAGAAACAGAGGTATATTTTTTTTCATTTTTTCTTGGAGGTAGAAAGACTCTTAGGGATCATCTAGATGAGATGGGAAAACTGGGTTAATTTTGTAACAGTTTCAAGTTATTTGACCCTCTAAGCCTTAGTTCACTGTAAAATAAGGATAATTGTCATTTGGAGGATTGAGTAAGATAATGAATCTTAGTGCAACTATGATACTGTCTTTATTTCATAGCCAGTTTTCTTGAAAGGTTATTCATGTTGTTGTTTTCATTGTTTTTAAAATCCATATTCAATCCAGCATCTGTTGCAATCTTTCATCAAAGGAGATCTTGCTGACTCATCTCTCAGGAGCCTTTTAACACATTTGACCACTCTCACTTTATCCCACTTTATTTAGAAACTCTGCAGTGTCAGTGCTGAGTTCTAACCACTAGACCAGCAAAGAGGCCATTATTTAGAAACTCTGGACTCTGTGTTCTGTAATCATTTTCTATCAAGTTCCTATTTTGCTGATGGCTGATTCCCAGTCCTTCTTTCACCTCTTCTACCCATCATCTCTTCTATCCAACTCTGAACATTTTAACTTTTTAAAATGTTAACATTCTAGCCCTGACAGATGTGGCTCAGTTGATTGGGTGTCATCCCGCAAAGCAAAAAATTGTTGGTTCAATTCCTTGTCAGGACACATGCCTTGGTTGCAGGTTTGGTCCTTGATCAGGTCACATATAAGAGAGAGGCTCCCTCTCAATGTTTCTCTTGTATCCATATTTCTCTTCCATTCTTTCTTTCATCCTTCCCCTCATTCTAAAAAGATAGAATATTTTTAAAAATAAAAATATCAATTAAAAAAATCTGGAGGTTCCATCCAAGGTTGATTCTTTCTAATTCCGCACAAGTAGATATTTATATCTATCACATGGGTTCAAAGTATATATGTACACACATAATTTGTATATGTATGTGAATTCCCAGATTTTTAGTTCCAACCCAGACCTCCATTCTGAGCCCCATATCTACAGTCTATGTGCCCCACTGACATTTCTTGACAATTGTATGTCTGTAGGCATCTCAAACTCATTATGTCCAAAACAGCCTTGGTTCTTTCTCTTAAACTAGCTTTTCCTCCGGTATTCTCCATCTGAATTATACATCATCTTCCTAGTTTATAGCAGAAATCTGTCATTGACATCTCCCTCATTTTCTTTGTGATAAGCAATACTAAGTCCTACTTATTCTTCTAAATATTCTCAATTATTGTCTCTATCAGCACTGCCACCTCCCTAGCTCAAGTCACTATCGATCTTGACTTTTATCTGTTTTGACCATACACATACACACTCTCTTTCTACGTTAGTCTATTATCTACATAGCAGAGTGATTATTTAAAATTGGAAATTTAATTATGTAAGTTTCCTGCTTAAAACCCTTTAACAGTTTCTTACTGTCTCTAGGGTAAAATCCTAAATCCTTAATACCCTGTATAATGTGATATCTAGCTAATTCTCCAGATTCATCATGAACATGTTTCCCTATTACTCACTATACTCAAGCCGTATTGGACACTATTCTGTAAATACACCAAACTATTATCCTATATAGGGCTTTCCAACATCGTATTTTCTTTGCCTAGAATGTTTTTTTTTTTGTTTACATAACTGTTATTCATCCTTAAAGTTTCACCTTTCATATCAGTTTCTCAGGAAGTGTTCCATGATCTTTAGTTTCCTTTGTTTACTTTTTGTAAATTTGTACTTTTTGTTTCATAGCACTTGCTATCATTATTTTAATATCTGTTCTATTCATTAGATTAGAAACTTGTTGAGGAAAGGAGGATTTTTTTATCATTTTACCATTCATTTTTAGCAGTTCTCAGAAGAGTGCCAGCAAATGGTTACTACTTAATTAATATTAGCTTATTGTTATTAATAACAGCTTTTGGTAATCAATAAACATGTTTAGTGATAGACCTCAGACTAAAATTGGATTGGATAAAATTGTATGTACATATGAACAAAGATTGATTTTTCTAACTAATTTTATATAGGGAGGATGTGCTTTTCTGCACTTTGGACCAGTCTATCCTACAGTTGTCATCTCTAGTCACTTTGTCAGCCAAAGATGTATCCTAGAGGATACCTCTTTAGGTTTCTGACATTTTGTCTTTCTCTTCATTAAAAGGGTGGTTCTCTGACTATCCAGTCTAACAAAGAATTACCTATGTAGCCATTTATTCATACTCTATGTACTGTTTTCATAATTTTACTTCTACTCCAAGGATTTAACTTGATCCCTTTAGTTACTACTATATGAAAAAAAATCTCTAGGGTTTGAAGCATGTAGAGTAGTGCTTTTATTACAAATATCAACACAGCATGATTAAGCTTAAGATACAGTAAAGAGCCAGGGAAAGTGAGAAAAACCAACAAATTGCTTACAGCCAAAAAGTAGATGACTTTTGAGAGGCAGACGGAAAAGGGCAAAGTGAAATTAATGCTAACCACATAATAACAGCATAGACTTATCTACCCATCTCTTTGTTTTTCACACCAAAGAATATTTACCAAATATCACAGCCAGTCTTTACTAGGAACAAACAATAAACAGTTTAAAAGAATCTCATTTGTATATTCTGCTTTTACTTCATTCCTTGAGAAAAGCATAAGTGAAATAGGATGGAATGCCATTTTCAGTTGGTATAGACTAGGGAAAGAGACTACTGCTTATATCAATTTCCATTTAACCAGTCACCTTCTAGCAGCTCCCACAAGACTTCTGTTTGTCAAGCCCCACATTTTGTTACGAAGGTTTCCTAACCTGTCTAACATGCCCCACTTTTGGGGGCTCTGGTCTTTTTAGGTTTTTATTACATTTTTCTATTGTGCATTTAATAATAAAATGTTTCTATATGTTAAAGTTTGTGGTTAACTTCAGGAAGCTAATTAATAGTTTTTTCATAGTGAGAATGTCTCCTGAGCCTTTAGTTTTAGTCAGAATACTCATTGGCTATTTATGGCCACAGATCAAACATACCAGAAGAATGTATGCATCAGTTAGGTCATTTGCTGGTAAAAACCTTCTTGGTAGTGAAGTCTTGATCGTTTTTATGTAAGCTGCATTTTGTTATATAACATTCTTAATAATTTTCTAAATTTTTAAAATGAAGATGAGGGTTCAAAAACAAGTTTACAAGTTCATTATAAAACTAGTAATTGAGTAAAGGTAAAACTGGAATTTTTAGAAAAGTGTAATTGTAGTATAAAGAGGCTGTAAGTAGCTGTGAGTTTGGAGCCTTCTATTTGTTGGGTGAGTAAACTTGATCAAATTGGGCTATGTGATGTTTAGTCAGAAACAGATGTGGCTATCAAATAATGAGACTTTATTTTCTTGCTCATTAACTTTTAAATCAGTTTTTAAAAACTTATGGAATTCTTGTGCAATGGTGGCATCATTTGCAGGGATAACTATATGGCCTCCCAAGGTAAATATTTAATAATTAATTAGTATTTTTTTAGCTAAACCTATTTATGTAAATAAGGAACTAACATAGGTAACATATAAGTAACCTTAAAACTAATATCCATACCATCCTTTCCCTTTTACCCTTTTCTCTCCTGCAGACAAATGAGCTCACTTTTTTCAGTTAATCATTTTTTTACACAGAAACATGTATTCCTTTTCTCATTTCTCATGCTTACCTAGTTATTTAAGGCAAGTTTCTCCTTCACTTTCCTCTTTTTTTCACTCTTTGTTCTTCTTTCTATATCACTATTTTTTATTCCTGTTTTTCAGGAATAAAATGCTAGTATTAGAAACAGAAGGAAGTTAAAAGGTACAGATTTGAATGGCAGTGCTGCACTTTTACTAGCTGTGTACCAGTGGGCATATCACCTAATTTCTCTCAGCTTCAGTTGCTTAATCAGAGTTGGATACATGGGAGTCAACTATATATCTTACCATATTAATGTGAGAATTAGATAAGACAACATATTTAAGACATCTAACCATGTAACAGTGTGTTGTACAGACTCTGTACTTAATACTAACATGTCCTTTCCCCTTTTCCTCTGTTTATTACATTATGAATCCTTTAAAAAGTTGTAAATGTTATGTTAAAAATAATACCTGCTAGTGTCATATCTGCAACAAGGAAATAGAAAAACACAAAATAAGAACCAGCCGTACCAGCCCTGGCTGATGGCACAGTGGAAAAGACGCTGGTTGCCAGTTCGATTCCCCAGTTAGGGCACATAACTAGGTTGCAAGTCAGGTCTCCAGCCAGGTCTGTAACTGGAGGCAGGTGAAAGGCAACCATACACTGATGTCTCTCCCTCTCTGCCTCTTTCCCTTCCCCTCTTTCTAGAAATAATGAAATAAAATCTTTAAAAAAAAAAAAAGGTTTTTGATATTCATGGGAATAACAGTAATTTTATGGTATTTTTAAATAGGTTACAGAAGTATACGTATTCTATAAGAGATTCAAAACTGAGAGGTAAGTTTAGAGGTGACTTGAATAGTATTTCAGTTATAGTTAAAAAGACTCCATTGCTGATGAAACATTAACAGTACATAACAGATGATATATTTCTATTATAGATATCTTAATATATGGTGTTGCTTATCATCATGCTGGTATGGAGCTATCAGATAGAAAAGTAGTTGAAGGAGCTTTTACTGTTGGAGATCTACCAGCTCTTTGTAAGTAAAATATATTTTTGTGGGTATTATAAGATATTTTGGAAAATTATTTTTAAGAGGGTAAAGAAAAAGCTCAAGTATTGACTTGTTTAAGCTTTTGTTTCAAGTCCAAAATTATGTAACTATTCATGCATTTTGTGCTGTAGTAACCTTGTTGCCAGTTTTAGTTCTTTATCATGTTATTTGAAAATTTGAATTTGCAATTTGAAAAGTAAGAATTTAATAATTTTGAAAGATATTATTTTACATTGTAATGTTTTCTTCATTTAAAAATAAAGTATATATGAGTCTATTAAATTTATAAAAATATATTTTTTATAAGAAAACATCTAACTGAAGCATTAAAATTATATGGCTTAAAAGTAATATTCCCTAATCTGATGCAGTTACTACCAGTACATTAGCTATGGGAGTAAATTTGCCTGCTCACCTAGTAATTATAAAATCTACAATGCATTATGCTGGAGGAATGTATGAAGAGTACAGTGAAACAGATATTCTACAAATGATTGGTAGAGCTGGTCGACCTCAAGTAAGTCAGTGTTTTACTCTTTGTAACTAATTTTATTTTATTTTAAGATTTATTTATTTATTTTAAGATTTTATTTATTATTTTTAGAGAGAAGGGAAGGGAGAGAGACATCAATGTATGTATGGTTGCCTTTCACCTGCTTCCAACCATGTACCTGGCTGGAGACCTGGCTTGCAACCTGGTTATATGCCCTGGCTGGGGAATCAAACCAGCAACCTTTGGGTTGGCAGGCTGGTGCCTTATCCACTGCATCACCAGCCAGGGCCTTTGTAACTAATTTTAAGGACAAATAAAAAGCAAAAAATATTTTTGTGCATTTTTTTGTTAGGGTGTTTGGATTAGGTTTAAAAATAAATGTAACTGAAGAGCCCTGGCTGGTAGCACAGTGGATAAGGCTCCAGCCTGTCAACCCAAAGGTCACTGGTTTGATTTCCCAGCCAGGGCACATAACCAGGTTGCAAGCCAGGTCTCCATCCAGATCTGTGGCTGGAAGCAGGTGAAAGGCAACCATACATTGTTTCTTTTCCTCTGTGCCTCTCTCCCTTCCTCTCTCTCTGGAAATAATAAATAAAAATCTTTAAAAAATAAAATAAAAATAAACGTAACTGAAGAAATCTACTTTAATGAAGGAATAGAAGTAAAACAAGTCTCACCACAAAAGACATACTCCTTCCAGTCAATCCATCTATCATTGGTTGGT
Organism: Noctilio leporinus; assembly: GCA_004026585.1. NCBI lineage: Eukaryota > Metazoa > Chordata > Mammalia > Chiroptera > Noctilionidae > Noctilio > Noctilio leporinus. The sequence goes on along the minus strand of PVIW01003628.1, from coordinate 57,889 downwards.
TGGTGAATGAGCTTATGAATATGTATGCTGTTAATGGTTTTCTTGGTTTTGAGTTATTGTTGTTTTGTTTTTCACTCTGAATGGAGATTGTTTTGGCATTTTTATGGGACATTTTTTCATTGTGTAAGACTGTCATGCATTGCAAAACATGTAGCATCCCTGAATCCTAGCACAAAATGCCAGTAGAGGTCCCTAGGTATTGTGACAATTAAAAATCAGCTCATACACATTAAAAAACATGCCCTACTCTGACAAATACTTGAATAAAGAAGTCATTCATATAGGTACTAAGGAAACATTTAGGAAGAATATCTTTTCAAAGAATGTCAAAATAATTGTTTTGAACAAATCTATAATTTTTGTAGGATAAATTAGATTATATATAAACTACATCAAAATATTACAACTTTTATACAGTTACCTAAGGTTGTTTTGATTTCACCACTGGCAAAATTATGTTACATGAAAACCAAAGTAGTATTTTTACATCTATAGTCTTAGAAGATTTTAAAATTAAATTTGCAGTTAACATTCAAATTCAGGAGCAGTTTTAAGGTCAATTTGACCTGTTGTTTAAGACAGTTTTAAGGTCTATTTGACCTGTTGTTAAGACTGTTTAATATAAAATCAAAGTCTCGAGTATTAAATAGGACTGGTGTCAACATGTGCTCATGTTAATGAATTTCTTTCTCTGTGTGTATGTGTATGTGTTTTTTCCCTCAGTTTGACACTACAGCTACTGCAGTTATTATGACTCGGTTAAGTACAAAAGAGAAGTATATTCAGATGTTAGCTTGTAGTGACACTGTAGAAAGCAGGTAATGCAGAAAATGTTCCAAAAAGATATTGTTGGTGTAGCCTATATTTTAATATATTAAAAGGAAATTTGGTTAGGGGCTCTTCTTAAGGCCATTTGCTTAAAACTTTTCAGTAATCTTTCAATAACTAGAAAGTTTATGTCCTTTTAAGAAATTTAATAGTTTAAAAAGAACAATATTTTTATTCAACAATGCTTCTTAGCATGCATTATCATGTGTCCTCGTTATAAAAGTCCAAATTAGTTATAAGAAGAGGAATATAATTTTCACATCTCTTTATATCTTAAAAATTGGTTTAATGATAGAGAGATAGGCAAGCTGAAACCTTCAAGTACTTGATTATGATATTCTTGGAGGAAATAGGATATAATTCATCCCATATCTTTTAAAAAAGTATTTTATTTATTTTTAAAATTTATTTTTAGTTATAGTTAGCATACAACATACCATAATTTATTACTTTCAGGTGTTAAACAGTGATTTAACATTTATAAACCTTACCAAGTGATAACCACAATAAATCTAGTAAACATTTGTTACCATACCTAGTTGTTACCATTTTATTAACTCTATATTCCTTATGCTATCCATTATAGCCCTGTGACTTATTTTATTACCAGAAGTTTGTACTTCTTAATCCTTTTTCCCCTCTCTACCCAACCTCCCATCTCCTTCCCTTCTGGCAACCATCAGTTTGTTCCTTGTATATATGAGTTTGTTTTTGTTTCATTTTGTTTGTTTTGTTTTTTAGATTTCACATGTAAGTGAAATAATATAATATTTGTTTTTCTCTGACTTATTTCACTTAACATAATACTCTCTAGGTATTATGGCAAGGTTTCATTCTTTTTATGGCTGAATACTATTCCATTCTGTATTCGTAGCCACATTTTCTTTATCCATTTCATCAATTGATGGACACCTATGTTGCTTCCATATCGTGGCTATTGTAAACATAGGGGTGCATATACTTCTTCAAATTCATGTTTTTGTTTCTTCAGATAAATACCCAGAACTGGAATTGGTGGTCTTATGGTAGTGAGGAATCTCCACACTGTTTTCCATAGTGGCTGCATTAATTTACAATTCCACCAACAGTGCACAAGGTTCCCTTTTCTTCACATCCTGTGAAAACTTGTTTGTTGTCATTCCCCACTTTTTAAAAATATATATTTTATTTATTATTTTCAGAGAGAGGGGGAGGGAGAGAGGCAGAGAGGGAGAGAGACATCAATGTGTGGTTGCCTTTCACCTGCCTCCAGCTATTGACCTGGCTGGAGACCTGGCTTGCAACCTGGTTATGTGCCCTGGCTGGAGAATTGAACCAGTGACTTTTAGGTTCACAGGCCGGCGCCTTATCCATTGAGCAACCAGTCAGGGCGTACATTCCCCACTTTTTAAAGCAATAATGTCTTCTAGAGCCATGGAATAGAGAGAAATATGTAATATTTTTTAAAGTTGTACTGACATAATGGTTTTTTCTTATGTTTTTGAAAATTAATTTATCTTAATGAATTAGTAAAGTAGTAATAAGTATATTCAATTATATTATTGAATTATTTAAAATATTGTTGAAGTTTAAAACAGTAAGAGTTATGGCATTGAAATACCTATTACTAATGCCAAGATTTTTTTCCCATCAGTTTGCACAGACATCTTATTGAGCACTTGAATGCAGAGATAGTATTGCACACCATCACAGATGTAAATATTGCTTTGGAATGGATACGATCAACTTTGCTTTACATCAGAGCCTTGAAAAATCCAACTTATTATGGTTTGTTACTTTTACTTGGAAAAGTCATAATTTTTTTCAAGCTAGTTGGAACTAAATTTATTTTAATAGGTCACAAAATAGATTATAGAAATTGATAGGTAACAGAAACAAAAGTAACAATGATCATAAATACATTTAGAGGCAAGAAGAGACAAATGTGAGAAATCTTCATTATTTCACTTCAAGTCTCTGAAATCAGCATCATTAAAAATAGACATTCTAGGAAAAACTCAAAAATAACAAAAATGCCTAAAATTATTTAAAATACTTTAAAGTAAGAAAAAGTCTTGCATTTTATTTGCACTGTGTTTCAAAATATATAGTACTACTATTGCTGCTGAAATTTTCCTTTTGCTTCTAAAGCTAGCACACATCTGGTTATATTGCTTCTAGAGAGTTCTTTCATATGGTGTAGGTTATAAAATAAAAATAATTGAGATTGCTATGTAACAAATTGAAACTTGACTTGTTGCCATACCATTTTAATGGACATAGGTTCAAAACATTCAGATCTCTAAGAAAAAAATAGTACATAGAGTATTCCTAGTAACTATTACACAATGAAATAAGGAAAGGATAAGCCATTTGGTATTGGAAGAATTGAACCACAGTGGTTATTTTCTAGAGATGTTTAAGCCTTGTTTTAACCCATAAGCTATTTTTTATTTAATATTTAGTTGGGCTAACTAGGGTATAAACTGCGCCTATAAAGATGAACTCACTTCATTCTATTTTATTTTTCATAAATTTTTATAACTTATACAGGTTTTGCATCTGGTTTGAACAAAGATGGAATTGAAGCAAAATTACAAGGTTAAGTATATTTCTTCTCAAAAAAACTATTCTATACATTTTAATGAAAAAGGTCAGTTATTGTGAAAGTGAGACTATGCTTTGTAAATTATTTTTGCTGTTTTTTCCCTTGTGAATTATTTTTAAAAAGTAACCTATTGTTTAAAGAAAAAAAAAATACATGAAATATATTTTTCCCTAACAAAATAAAGCTTGGCACAAATACTTTTATCTGAATCAATCTATTTATTAATTCTATCAGAACATCTTCCTTTGTACATGTTAACATGATTTATTTGTTTTTATTTTAAAAAATGACTCTAGTGGATGGGTGGGGAAGGGGACCAGGGGAGGAAAAAGGGGATGGATGTAATACAACAACAATTAAATTTAAAAATTAAAAAAAGATGAGAGTACTCTGGTCTTTAAAAATTGTTTTTATTTTTAAAATGACTCTGGACTATATTACATATAGACATACTATTTTTCTTTTCTAGTTTAATTTTTATTGAAATATAAGCCTAACTTGGTTATGGGCTTCTTATTCTAATTTGTACTAATGATGTATTCCTATCAAACACCAGGTTTTATTTTTTAGTTCGTCCCTCAGTATTTCATTAACTATCTTTTAAAATATCAAAAGATTCTTGAGCATTTAATTATTTATTTAAAATATTTTATTTATTATTTTTAGAGAGAGGGGAAAGAAGAGAGGTAGAAAAGGGAGAGAAACATCAATGTATGGTTGGTTGCCTTTCACCTGCCTCCAGCTACAGACCTGGCTGGAGACCTGGCTTGCAACCTGGTTATGTGCCCTAGCTGGGAATCGAACCAGTGACTTTTGGGTTCACAGGCTGGCGCCTGTCCACTGAGCCACCAGCCAGGGCAATTTTTGAGCATTTATTCAGATTAAAAATGGCTACTTCTTCTTTGTGTTGTGACTCTCACCCAGCAAAAGAAAAAAAATGTTAGATCTACTAAAAATATTTAGCCAATTTTAATTTATTCTCTACTTGGATATACACATACGACAAAAAAAAAAAGCAGAAATAAAGATAGAACAGTAAAATTGCATTGCTTAGAGAATAGACTGTTGAAAGATGGTGATAAGCAATAACATATATTTATAACACCACTTTTGAGAAACATCTAAAAGATAGTTGTCTTACCCTTTATTTATTGACCAATTTTATACTTGAATTTTTAAAGCATATATTTTGATTATAATGATAAAATACACTTAGACAGTCAAAGGGATATCTTGCTTTATTCTGATAACTGTAATAGTTTAACTTTTGTTGAATTAACAGAATCACAGTTTATATCTGCCTCATCTTCAGTTATTATAGGGTAGCTAAGTTTTGCTTATAAATAGTAGCCCAATTTATTATATAACTGAACTGAATATAATGTTTTGGGATCCTGGATGTCTGCCTTAAATCTCTTAAGGAGGATCCTTAGCATAGAAAATGCTGTTTCTAAATTAGGTTATACTTTCTTGCTCAATGTCCTCCAGTAGCTTCCTATCACTTTTAGAATAAAATACAAACTTTCACCAGAGCCCACAAAGTCCTCCTTGATATCTCTCTGCATATTTCTCTGGATTCATCTCTGTCCCTTTCCTCTCTTTTATTCTACTTGTTCCCAGTTGACTCTCTTTCTGTTCCTTAAATACACAAAGCTTGTTTCCACTCTATCTGTTTCTTATTCTTGGAATACTGCTCATAAATTTTACATGGCCTGCACCTTCATTCAGGTCTTTGTTCAAATATTGGCTCCTCAAAGAGGCTCTCCTGGACTAATTTATTTAAACCAACTTTTACATATAGGAAGGCAAAATGGTTTCCATGTTATTGCTCTTTTTGTGTTTCCTGGGAAAGCTGGTGTGTTTGTGTATATTGAATTTAGGATGACTGCCTCCTTTATATCAGAAATTACGTAGCACATAGCTTTATATCAGAAATACACATGAGCTTTAGTTAAAAGCTAAAAACTATCATTTCTGTAAGGAGCTTTCTCAGCTTTATTTTCTTTTATAGTACTTTCAATACATGAAACTATATTATTTATATTTGTGTATTGATTGCTTTCTTTGGTAAAATGTTATATAGAGAAGGAACCTAGTCTTGCTCACTACCATAAGCCTAAAGTTTAGAATAGTGCTCAATATATAATAAGCATTCTTCTTTGGCTGATTAATTTACTGAATGTTAACTTAATAGTGGGTAATTAGAAAATTAGCAAAAACTTCAAAAGCTTTAACTTAACAAAACAGTAAAACTATGAAGCTGCCTAAGCAGTGTTCTTAAAGTATAGAAGGCTTTGTTTTTGTGATCTGCTATGCTACTTCAATTTGAACAGGTTATATAGTATCCCCACTCTGATGTGACCTGTTTCCATAGCATGGGACAGAGAGAACACTCTAACCAGCAGGCTGCTTTAATTTCTCTGATCCCCTTCAGTCAGTTAGGTGACTTGTATTGCTTCCTAAACAGAGGTTCCTTCCAAGTAGCAATAGTAGCCTTTTCAGATGTGCTGCAGTAAATATCAAAAACGTCAGCTAAATTATTTGTTAAGTGGTTGCTTCAAGAGAGTGGCAAACCCAGAAGAGGGGAAGATTGGTGTTTGGGGAACTGTTCTTTTAGAACTTTTGACTCTATCCTTTGTATGTATATATCTTTGATAAAAGTTTAAAAAAAAGAAACCACTGTCTAGTGAAAGTCATATAACTAAGTGGTTATTTAAACATGCTTTTTTTTTAGATTTAATTTTATTGTTGTTGTATTACATCCCATTTCCCCTCCTTCTCTTCCTTTCTCCACCCACCCATTCCCCACTTGTAGTCCATGTCCGTGGGTCTTCCATGCTAGTTCCTTGACTAAACTGCTCCCCTTCTTTGCCTCCTTCTCCCCCAACCTCTCTGCCCACTGAAGGTCTGTTCCTTGTATTTACGTACCTGGTTCTGTTTTGCTTGCTTTTTTTATTTTGAAGATTTTATTTACCATTTTTAGAGAGAGGGGAAGGGAGGGAGGCAGAGAGGGAGAGAAACATCAATGTGTGGTTGCCTTTCACCTGCCTGTAGCCTAGGACCTGGCTTGCAACCTGGTTATGTGCCCTGGCTGAGAATCGAACCAATGACCTTTGGGTTCACAAGCTGGTGCCTTATCCACTGTGCCACCAGCCAGGGCCAAATTTATATATTTATTTATTTAAATTTAACTTTATTGTTGTTTCAAATATTTTAAAATCTCCAAGTTGTATATGCTGTTTTACCACTTATTGAGTGTTGTTTTTATTATTTGTATTGTTATTATTAGAAAATCTTTTTTAACATGTCCACTCGGCTCTTTTATTTAAATAAGCTTTTTTCTTGCCACTTATGTAGGGAGCAGTTTTTTCCAGAACAGTAACACAACTCTAGCATATTTTAAAATAAATTCTATTCTGTGCTGCTTCTATATTTTACTAAAATAAAAATGTGTTTTCTACAATTGAACAGAATTATGTTTGAAGAATCTGAATGATTTATCATCTCTGGACTTAATAACAATGGATGAAGGTGTTAATTTCAAACCAACTGGTAATTTTTTTTTCCAACTGGTAATTTTTCCATCATTACTGGTAAAGTTAACAATTGCTTACTTAAGACTAAGTAGATCTTGTTGTGCTAAATTCAGGTGATGGTAAAGTTAAATTTTGATCTCAGCTCTCAACAGAGAATCATCATTCACATGATAAATGTGTACAAGAATCCTACTTATAAAATTGTAGAAAGTCTTTTGACAGGCATAGAATTTGTCTTCACTGATTCTGGTGACTTTTAACAGATGAGTGAAATGTTCAAATCTTTGGGTTGTTTCAAATTTGTAATAACTTACAGATATCCTTTCATCAATTCTAAATTATTCAAACATAGATTATCTGAATGGTTATTTATGTTCTGTCTCTTTCATTCTATTTAGAGTATAATAGAAGAGAAAAATGTTTTGTACTTTTTAGCACTCATGATTAAAAGCTTTTTGAAGTATAATATTGACTTCATTATTACAACAATTTAACATAAAGTACTCAAACCTAGCTGAACATAGCTGAATTCTCAGAGGAATACAGTACTTAACATGATGCCTCTTTACCTGATTCTCCTCCGGACCTAGGTTGACTATGTATTTTGCCTTGAAAGTATGTATTATGCAATGCCCAATCTTGGGACATTTGTCCTTTGCATTTATAACTCAGCAGCCTCATATTACACCCTACATCATCAAATACTTAAAAAAACACACACACACAAAGTGTTATACTAATGTATGTACAATTTCATGAGGAATTTAACATGCCTTTTAAACTGTGGTATTATTTTTATTAGGATTATTATTTAGGTTAGTGTTCTTTTTACAAGGTTACATGAATTTTTTAATTGTTTGCTTCAATAATTTTTTCCATTAGCCTTCTTATATTTAGTATACAGTTTTTATAGAATGTGGGATTTTATAGGAATGCATGTATACATAGTATATATTTACAGGAAATAAATATGTATATAAGTGTACAAGAATATTATATATTTTAGGCTAAGAATTTTTATTAACTTCAAGTTGTATTTTTATTACTTGTTATATTATTTGTCAGTTTGTTATATTTTCTAATTTCCATTATGATTTCTTCTTTTACCTATGGATTATTTGCAACTATAGTTCTCAATATCTGTACATATGATTTTTAAAGTTATCTTTTATAACTTTTTGTTTTTATTCTTAATATTTGATACAGTTGCTTTGTGATCAGAATACATTTTCTGTAGGATTACAGTCTTTTCAGATTTGTTGAGATTTGGTTTATGGTCTACTTTGTGATCAGTTTTTGTAAATATTTGTGTGTATGTTTATTATCCCTTTGGGTTTAAGCCCTCTTCTAGATAAATATCTTATTAATTTAATTTTTTTAAAGATTTTATTTATTATTTCTAGAGAGAGGAGAAGCGAGGGAGGCAGAGAGGGAGAGAAACATCAGTGTATGGTTGCCTTTCACCTGCCTCCAGCTATGAACCTGGCTGAAGACCTGGTTTACAACCTGGTTACATGCCCTGGCCTGGATCGAAACAGAGACTTTTGGGTTTGCAGGCTGGTGCCTATCCATACTGAGCCACTAGCCAGGGCCTTATTGGTTTTATGATGCTTTATAAAAAATACTTTTTAAATTTCATTTAGCTATTTTAGTTGCCTTCAGCAGAAGGGTTGGTTCATAATCAGCCTGTCATTAATATAGATGGAAGTCCTTACATCGTATTTCAGATTAATTCTTTTTTATGACTTCTTGTTCCTACATATTAGTAATATTTTCTTTTATCTTTTTTTAAAAGATTTTATATTTTATTATTTTTAGAGAGAGGGTCAGGGAGAGAGGAAGAGAGGGAGAGAAACATCAATGTATGGTTGCCTTTCACCTGCCTCCAGCTAAGGACCTGGCTGGAGACGTGGCTGAAGCCCTGGCTTGGAGCCCTGGCTTGCAACCTGATTATGTTCCCTGACTGGGGAATCGAACCAGCGAACTTTGGGTTTGCAGGCCAGTGCTTATTTACTGAGCCACCAGCCAGCCTCGGTTAATTATAGTCTTTTTAACTTTACTCTTTTAAGAAACAAGTCTTGATTTTTCCTGAGGTCATAATAGCTATATTTTCTTTCTGCCGAGATATATTAGTTACTTTTAAATCCTGTACATGTGATTTTTAAAGTTATCTTTTATAACTTTTTGTTTTTGTTCTTAATATTTGATACAGTTGCTTTGTGATCAGATTACATTTTCTGTAGGATTACAGTCTTTTCAGATTTGTTGAGATTTGGTTTATGGTCTACTTTGTGATCAGTTTTTGTAAATATTTTTGTGTGTGCTTATTATCCCTTTGAGTTTAAGCCCTCTTCTAGATAAATATCTTATTAATTTAATTTTTTTAAAGATTTTATTTATTATTTCTAGAGAGAGGAGAAGCGAGGGAGGCAGAGAGGGAGAGAAACATCAGTGTATGGTTGCCTTTCACCTTAGGCCATCCCACACCGATCATTGTCTTAGGTTTAATTTCCTCTGTATTTAAGTTTGTATATGTAAATATTATCATTTAACTGAACTTTGTTCTCTAGTTATTTTGCATCTGGTTATCTCCCTAGCCAATCTATAAGTTCAGAGACTATGTCTTGTAGATTTTCTGGTATGTCCGTTGCCCCTGATTTCATTATTGGAACAGAATTGATGTTCAAGAAATGTTTGTTAAACTGATGAAAAAGGAAGTTGTATCAGCTGATAGGGTAAATGTTTATTTTTCTGTCTTTTCCCACAGAGACAGGAAGGTTGATGGCTTGGTATTATATTACATTTGAAACAGTGAAGAAATTTTGTACAATCAGTGGAAAAGAAACTTTATTGGATCTGGTAAATTAATTTTCACTAGAAAATAAATACATAATGTTATAGTATAGAATAATATTGGGGGAAACAACTAATTTGTATGTGTCATGTAATTTAAGAATGAATGAGCAGAAAAGAAAGTATTTCCTTTTAAAAATTTTTTTTATTGTTGTTGCTGTATTATATTCATCCCAGTCCCACCCGCCCTGATCCCCGTCCCACTCACCCTTCCCCACCCTCCCATTATCCCTGGAAAGTACAGGGTGCATGCGATAAATTGGCAAAATTTTAGTAAAACATACCACAAAAGTGTTGTATTTTGAAATAAATTTATTTTTATATGTAAATACATAAACATAGTCATTATTTTTTAATTGTTAAAAAAAGTCTCCATTTGCTGCAATAATAGACTCGATTTAACTTTGGAATCTTGAGCACTCTTTAACTTTTCTTTATCCATGGACACCATCATGGTTTCGATCTTAGCTTTAACAGCCTCTTTATTGGAATGAAGGTGCTTATTAACTTCTCTCTCACAAATGCTCCATATATAATAGTCTAAAGGATGTACATTTGATAAACTAGGCAGGCAGATTTCCTTTGACCAGAATTCAGGAACATTGACACTGAGGAATTCTTGCACCTTTTTGGCATTATGTGCTGGTGCACCATCTTGTTTGAAGACAAAAATGATGTCCATTTGTGACTTGCTTTATCCATGGTAAACAACTTCTCTCAAAACACCAAGGTTTTGGTGTTTTGAATCTTCACTGGATCCATCCTGGATCTTCACTGATGATCTCCTGGATTCTGTGTACAATATCTGGACTTGTGCAATCCTTGCCTACCTTATGCATTTTCCTTGTTGTTGTGGTGACATCACACATTATGTATGTTGTAAACTGTACATAAAGGGATGTTATTGAAGTCCACAGTTTCCTTAGCAGTTTGCCCTGCATGCAGTCCAGAAATTATGGTTGCTCTAACATCATATTCCTTCGAAATGATGGTTGCTCTCAGAATTTAATACTTTATATATGAAACAATGATGTTAAATCATAACCTTAGAAAACATAGTTTTTAAAAATTAATAAGAAGCACATGAAATAAGGAGATGCAAAGTTATTGCCAATTGATTGTGCACACCCTATATTTCTAATAGTACTAATGTCTTCTTCCTCCTTATATACATTTTTTAAATTTAATTTTATTATTGTTGTATTACATTTATCCCATTCCCCACCCCCTGCTCTCCCCTATACAGTTGATCATGAGATATGCAATAGTATTACTCCTTAGACTATATTTTCAGTTGTATCTCTGTATCAGTGCTAAGAATATTTTTGCAAAGTAGGGCTGGCAATGACCTTTCAACTTACAAGAAAGTGCCAATTACACTGGTAGTAGCTACCAAGTGTAATATGTTGAGGAAGATTCCAAATGATGGGGCATGATATATTAGCAAAGTTGCCATGAGTGAGAGACAATGAGAGATACATGTGCCACATACTTGCAACTCTTTCCTAAACCATTTGCAACAAAATAACAGCAACAAAGTGAATAGAATGATGTTGGTGATAGACCAGAAAAAAAGAACTGATTGTGGAGAAAATGAATGTAAAAACAGGTTATATTAAGATGTCAATGATGGTGGCAACTTTGCAGCTACAGCAGTGAATAGAACCATGGTTGTGTTGTTGGTACCTGGTAACTGTATTGGTGCTTTCTCCCTTTACTTGGGACATGACTATGAAACAAGGTATTTATATTTATTCTTAAATTCATTTTTTATTTGAAAATATCTAAGTTGACTGTTTTGGTAAGATTATTTATTATACCAAAAATTGTGCAAAAATTGGTGAAAAATAGTCTTTATTTACTTAACTTTTTTTTTTAAAGATTTTATTTATTTTCAGGGAGAGGAAAAGGGAGAGAGGTAGAGAGGGAGAGAGTATGGTTTGCCTTTCACCTGCCTCCAGTCATGGACCTGGCTGGATACCTGGCTGGAGACCTGGCTTCCAGCCTGGTTATGTGCCCTGGCTGGGAATCGAACCAGTGACCTTTGGGTTTGCAGGCTGGCACCTTATCCACTGTGCCACCAGCCAGGGTCGACTTGTTAAATTTTTTAAACTAAGAAATCAAGCATAGAAAAATTCCTAATTGTTAACATGAATTCATCTGACTTTGAGTCCAATACACATGTATGAGAATTAGAATAAGTGTTAGTTTCATTTTACAGATATGAGAAACCAGAGCACAGGTAGTGCTTTGCTCAAAGTCACCTGACAGAACTATAGTATCTAAAGCATTCTTTCCATTACAAAGTTAACCTCAATAGAGATAATGATTTGCAAACTATAGAAGGGTGAATGATAATGTAGTAATAGTAGTAGTGTCAGGAACTACATTTACTAAGGGCTTACTATATGGTAGGTACTAGGCTGAATCTTTTAAATTTGATTTTGTTAATTTTTACAGTCTTAGTTCCAGTGTCTAGCATCATGTGTGGTATATAACAAGAGTTTGTAAACATTTGTTAGTAAATGAATGAGTGAATGAATGAATGAATCCTTAAAAAAGCAAAATGTATAAAGCAAATTTTTTATTATGCCAAATAATAAAACTGTGATGTCCCAAAGCAACGTGGAAAGTAAATAAATACAGAGAAAGTGGATAAGAGGAAAGAAGTAAAGAATGAACATGATTAAATGGATAAATGCTGCAATTTTATAGGTCACAATGATAGCCAGCTGCAATGAATTTCTAGATGTACAATTAAGGATAAATGAAAAGAAAACTCTGAATAATTTGAACAAAAATCCAAATCGAATAACTATCAGGTACAGAGATTAAATATATTTTAAATAATTTTAAAAGGTTTTATTTATTAAAGTAAGTAATAATGAAAATTTTGTCTTGTGTTTTTTATTTATAGATTTCCAATGGAAGGAAGAATTAAAACAAGAGAAATGAAAGTAAATTGGTAAAGATAATTCACAGTAAATGTTTTAAAATACTGACTACCTATTCATGATTCATATTTATAAGGGTTTTTAATAGCTTTAAAATATGTAATTTTTCCTCCATACAAAAAGAACATACTTATATAAAAATGACTCAGGATGTAGGTGTGAAATTAATTTCTAAAGGCTCAGAATTAAAATAGATGATTTGTGAATTTTTTAAAATCAACAAACATTTATTGAGTGTTCTGTTGAGTCAATGTAAACAGTAGAAAGAAGATATGTTTATCAGGAGCTTTCAAGTTAGCTTGAGTGGGAACTATGCATATAAAAATAATGGACAATATGAAAACACTTCTAATAAATGTCTATTAAATGATAGTGGCATTTTGGGAGAGAAAAAAATAGCAAAAGTATAGGTAATGGTGGGATTTGTCAGTGGGATGCATTTTGAGCCAAGAATGGGAAGTTATATAGAGGAGTAGTAATTAGGAGAGTAAAGAGGTTACATTGTCACTTGTAATGACTTTTACCTTATTTGCAATCACAGATGCAATGATATGCTATGCCAATTGCTTGCTATTCTCTGTATATAGTTCTTAATGTTAAATCTTTTGATTTAGGTGATGCAATTTCAGGTAAAAATGATTTTTTATGTTTTCACTTAAACCAGTTAGCCAAATGATATTTTCCCTCCTTAGTTAGAGGAGGCCACTTCATCTCTGGAATACTTCCTGACATCTCACCAAATTTTATCACCCAAATCCCTTGATGTCTCAGAAACAAACTTCTTACTGTTTTTATACAACTCATCAGACCAATCTATAGCTTGGGCAATAGAGGTTAATGTTCTGCTTCTTAGCTGTATTTCTCTAGAAATTCTAATTCCTTAAAGATCATTGTAGCCTAGTCATCTAATTTTCCAAGTGAAGTAAGTGATGCTCAGAGAAGTTGTGACTTGCCCAATGTTATGTTGCTATACTGAGGACTGAACTTGGATTAGAACCTAGATCTTTTTATTTATTTATTTATTATTAGAGACAGGAGAAGGGCGGGGCGGGGGCGGGGGGGCAAAGAGGGAGAGAAACATCAATGTGTGAGAGAAACATTGATTAGTTATCTCTCACATGCTTTGTAATCATGTTGGCCCAGAGCCCTGATTAGCAATCAAACTGGCAACCTTTTGCTTTGCCAACTGAATCATACTGGTCAGGGCAAGAGTGATTTCTAATAGTTTTTAAAACATATTTTATTTAATTTTAGAGAGAGGGGAAAGGGAGGAGAAAAAGTGAGGGGAAAAAAGCATGATGAGCGAAAGAAACGTTAATCAGTTGCCTCTCGCATACCCCCAACATTAGGGCATGTGCCTTGATCAGGAATTGGACTGGAAACCTTTCTATTTATAGGCTCATGCCTAATCAACTGAGCCAAACCAGCCAGGGCTCTAATTGTTTTAGCTCTGTTGTCCTTAACTTGTAGATGAAACCTTTAGGACAGGAGTCCCCAGCTCCTGGGCCTTGGACCCATGGCCTGTTAGGAACCATGGGCAAAGCAGCACACCAGGAAGTGAGTGGTTGGCAAGTGTATTTACAGCCTCTCCCCATTGTTGGCATTACCGCCTGAGCTCCACCTCCTGTCAGATCAGCAGCAGCATTGGATTCTCATAGAAGGTGCAAACCCTACTGTGAACTGTACATATGAGGGAATCCTAGATTGTGCCTTTTGAGAATCGAATGCCTGATGACATGAGGTGGAGCTGAGGCAGTGATGGAGAGCAGCTGCAGATTGACTGCAGAGAGACCAGAATAAATCAGTTACTTGTTATCAAAATCCTATCAGTGAGTGGCAAGTGACAATTAAGCTGCAACTGGTGGCAGGCTATAAAGTCAAACCCCGCCCCTGCCCCAATCTATAGAAAAATTGTCTCCCATGAAACTGGTCCCTGTTGCTAAAAAGGTTGGGGACTGCTACTGTAGTATATATTGTTCTCTAGGTTCAGAGCAAGAGTAAACATCCTTGTCTTACTACTGTTTTTAGTGGTCAAGTTTCCAGTGTTTCACCACCAAGGAATTTCTCACACTTTCTGGATTAGGTTTGGGATCCATCAACCTCCTTCTCATTTATTTGTATACATAGGTTTGGGATCAGGGTAGAGAGGCAGCAACCCCTTTTAGTTCACCACGGTCCCTGTATCTGAAAGTTGAGTTTCTCCATAATTTCTTTTGTGTTCTTTGTTCTTTATAGGTTTCCTAAATTTATTGAGTCAATTTTTGTTAATTTATATGTTCCTGTGACATCATTCATTATATCTAACTTATTAGTGTTTCTGGCATACCATTTTGTTTTCTAATAAGTTAAAAATTTATCTTGAATAAATGTTTCCTTTCTAGTTTCTAATATTATGTGTGTTATCTCTTCTTTATGTAATCGGATTTGCAAGAGGCTGCTATATAGTAATCTTTTTAAACCACTAATTTTTATGTGTTGACCATGTTCTATTCATTTTAGGTATTTTTATTTTTTGCTTTCCATTATTTTCTATTTCGTTAATTTTCAATGTTGTCTTTATTTTCTTCCTGATATTTTTCTTTTTAATTGTATGTTTGCTGTATTTCTTTTGTTTTTCATATTTTATATAAAATATTCAAGACTACAAAGTTTCTAGCAAGTACCACTGTATAAGGAAGTGCTACTTGGACATGATTATATAGATTTTCTAAATCTATTTGTATTTTTTCTAAATATTTTATAATTTTAGTTAATGTCCTCTTTAACGGTTATTTAGGTTTTAAAATTTTTAAGTAGTAGTTTTTTAAAAAGTCATCCTTTTATTAATACTTTAAAATTTTATTGAATTGTAATTAGAGAATGTGCTTTGTGATATTTATTGTGATTTGTTTTGTGGCTTAATACATAGTTAAATTTTATGATTGTTTTATGTGAATTATAAATGAATAAAATTATGTGTTTCCTAGGTACTAAGTTATATATTTTGCTACTTTAAATAAAACAATTAGCAAAACAAGTTGATTTTGCTAATTGTTTTAATCAAAGTGCATATTACTCATTTTTCATGTAGTCTTATTAAGAGATAAATGTATTACATTGGAAGAGAAACTATATGGAAAATATGGCAATATTATATAATGGATCTGTAAATGTGATATCTGGTTCAAGGGAATATACATGTATATAACTAGTATATTCAGAAAAACAGATTTAAAAAAGCAGTGAACAAAAAAATTGACATGTTGTCTAATTAGCTGTGACATGTGGGAATGATTATAAATTTAGGAAGGATTATGCAGTTAACAAAGGAACAAATCATAAATTAATTGTCTTTGCATTGTACATAAAAGGAGCTGTACTTAAACTGTATGTTTAGACTTTGTTAGGTACTATAGGTCTACTGGCTAACATGTCCATGTTGTCCCTTTCTTATCCTGTCTTGTGCAAATGGAAGGGGGCTGCTTAGAGTCAACTAACTGTCCTATCAGATGCTTTTTGCTTTTTATTCTACTTTGTCTCATATTAATAGTATTATTACACTTGCCCTACTTAGTATATAGCCTTTTTATTTTTAATGTTTTCATATTGTTTTAAATTTAACTTGTAGATTTTGTCACTTTTTAAATCCAATCTCAAAATTATTTAAATTGAGAAATTCAACTCTTTCACACTTACTACAATTACTGATATGTTAGGACTTAACTCTTACTGAGTGTTTTCTAGTTAGCATGATTATTGCTTGTTTGCTTTTTCCCCTCTCGGGTTTTTTTTTGGCCTTTTTTTCCTTTTTTTGGATATATCAAGTTTTCTTTGTTTTTGTTCTTCTAGGTAGCTCTTTCTTTAAAATGTTACATCACATTTGTAGGTTTATATTTTCTACCAATGACCATGGGCATACCTCGGAGATTTTGCAGTTTCAATTTTACATCACTACAATAAAGCAAACACCACAATAAAGTGAGTTGTATAAATATTTTGGTTTTCCAGTGCATATAAAGTGATGTTTACACCATATAGTAGCCTATTTAAATTCTGCAATCACACTATGTCTAAAAAACATACATACCTTAATTTTAAAATACTTAATTCCTAAAAACAGTCATCAGGGACATTAGCAAGTTACAATCTTTTTGCTGGTGGAAGGTCTTATCTTCAATTTGCAAAAACATACAGTACCTGCAAAATGTAATAAAAGGAGGTATGTCTGTATAGAAAATGAATATTTAAAAACTTCTCCATCCAAGGCAAAAACTTTTTCATATTTTCACTTCCCTTCCACCTCTTGCTGTCTCCAGTGTTTGGGTCTTCTGGGATTTTGGGTCCAGATTGTTAATTTCACAATATTTTACTGTGCATTAAAAATTCTGATCTAAATTTTTTCACTGATACCTTTGTTTTTCTGCTTTTAAAAATCTCAGTAGTCCTTGTCCTTAGATGTAGTTTTTCTTCTTAGTATATTTTCAATTAATTTTTGGAATCTTTCTGAATGTTTGTAAGCCTGATAAATATTTTGCTCTCTGAATGAGTTTGGCTGAATCATATTTTGAAACTTTCTTTGTGATAATGGAGAAGATAAAATGGAATAAACATCACTAAGAGTCACTTAAAATAGAATCAGGAGACTGTTAAGGAAGTGGGCCAAAGCACATCTTGTGCCTCAGTTCTTAGAGCTGCTATTCAGTTACTAAACCCATTTCCAAACTCAGCTCAGGGCAGAGTCATAAACATCCTAGTGCCATAAATATCCTAAATGACTGCTATGTGGTCACAAAGGGACTTTCCTTCCTTCTTTGTAGTTTATACCTCCCTCATTTGTATATTAGAACTAACCAATCCTTGTTAAACTAGCCAGCAAATTATTTCATTTGCATGAAATAATTTAATTGTATGGTTTTTGGCTTTATAAACCTTGCTTTTGTTCTCTCCAGAGTGCAGTTTGGGTTGCTGCCTGAATATGCATCCCACAGATTGTAATCCTTTTGCTCAAATAGATGCCTTTTATTCTTTATTACATATAGCCTAACCTCTCTTCGGTTAACATTTGATACTATTCTTCTTGCATTTATTCTTGGTGATTCCATCTATTTTCAGTCCTTTAGTAATAACCTTTTGTTTCCTCTTTGGAATAGTAAAATAATTTATCTTTATCTGTGTTAGGAAATTTTACCATGAAAGTGTGGGTGTATATCTTTATTCTTACTTTTATGCACAGTTCTCTGGAAACCCTCTTAATATGTATATTTGTATCTTACATTAACTCTAGGAAATTTTTTTAAAAATTGTTTATTTTGCTATTACAGTTGTCCCAGTTGTCCCCCCTTCGCCTCCCTCCACCCAGTACCCCATTCCCTCCAATAATGCCCTTCTTAGTTCATGTCCATGTGTCATACATATAAGTTCTTTGACTTCTCTATTTCCTTTGTTCTTCTTAACATCCCCTTGTCTATTCTGTAACCACCAATGTGGTTGACTTCCTATGTGGTCTTCCCTTTCATATCCAGACAATTTACCAAACACATGCAAAAATACATTTACACCCATACATATTTTTACACATATTTAAAGTATATACTGGATTTTGAAGAGTTAATACAAAAATTTTTAAATATGCCAATAGCTTACATAATTATTACATGTTAAATGATAGTATTTTAGATATATTGTAGTAAGATTTAGCAATTTTTTCTTCTTTAATACTTATTTTACTCTGGAATACTATTTTTGTGAAACATATAGAAATGGTGTGTTGGAGAACTCACTTTTGTGGAAGTTGTACTAGAGACAGTGCCAAACCAATAGCAAAAAATGAATTTGGTTTTTGAGTCAGATCCTCCCCCCTCCAATAATAAATACAAGTCAACTTTATTTTAAGCCAGTGGAACTACAACTTACTCTTTTTGGAGTTTTCCATCTTAAATAGTAGATTTATTTATTTATTTATTTATTTAGGCTGTGCACAGGTCTTACTTCTTTCACTACCCTCTGTTTTTCTTCTACATGTGTTTTACAAGTTGAAGCCTTCAGAAATAATGGCACTTGCAGGGCTCAGCTGGTCCCTAGAGTAGAAATTGTTATGTCTACTAAGGTGAGGTAAAAAATTTTAATCCTTAGGATTTAAGTAATTTTTTAGAATAGTATTCTACCTAATTTTTGAACTTGTGGTTGACTTCCTATGTGGTCCTAAACTAACCCCTGAACTATTTAAGAGTCCGGTGAGGTAGAGATTAGGTATGTTCACATTTCAATAATAAAGTTTACTATAGAGTTAATTCCTTTTCCCAAGTATCCCCAGTTTGGGGGCCTTCCTAACTGGAAATGTACATTTTCATGATTTAGTTGAAAGGAATCTCATCTAATTTACATGTTAATATGAGAATATATATTGTCTATGTACATGAATCATATAGTTTAGTAGTTTGCAACTTTCATCCAAATTGATCTTCATTCTCAGCCTCTTTTCTAACCTAAGGATTGACTGATTTCACAACATACCCATGACCAATTGGTTGCAATTTAAAACATAAATTGCTAACAAAATCTATATATTGCACACCCACAAATAAGCATATATTTTATAACAGTGAATAAGAAAGATAGCATGTCTTCTATGTTATACACATCCACATTTTCTTACTTTTTTCTTCTTCCTTAACTGCATTCGATTTTTCTGAGTTATTACAAGTAACCTGATTTTCCCACATTGTGAAATGATTCCAATCTATGAAAACTTAACCTATAGTAATGCAGATACAAGTAATATACAAAATTGTACCTTATTTACTTGGGAAATTTTTTTTTTAATTTTAAAAAGGGTTGGGGAGTAAAAAAATTTTTTTTAAAGATTTTATTTATTTTTAGGGGGAAAGGAAGGAGAAAGAGAGGAAGAAAAATATCAGTGTGTGAGAGAAACAGAGCTGTTGCCTCATGCATGCCCCCAACTAGGGACCTGGCCTGCCACTTAGGCATGTGTCCTGACCAGTAATCAAACCCATAACCCTTTGGTGTGTGATATGACACTCCAACCAACTGAGCCACACCAGCCAGGGCCCTTTGTTCTTTTTCACTGATACTTAAAAGAATGCCTTAGCTTAGTCTTCCATCTCACTAATTTGCTCTTCAGCTTTATCTACTAAATGTTTTCAGTAATAAAAGTTTTATTTTACTGAAGCCCTTTTTTGACTTTCTAAAATATACATGACATTTCTTATCTCTCTGAAAATGCTAATTATATATAGTTATTTTGAGACTTCTTCTGTGCACTATTAACTGTTTCCTTGATTGTTAACTATTTAATATTGTTTGTTTTACAGTGGTGTTCTCAAATATTAGGCAGTTCCTCATTGTTTGCTTTTGTATTTGTGAATATCTTTTTGCCTGCTTATTCCATTACTTATTATCTCCAATGATTGTGGAGAAGTAGTTAGATTTCTTTTCATAAAAGTGTGGAAATATTGGCCCAGGTCTGGCAGTTTAGTTGGTTAGAGTATCATCCCGATACGCCAAGGTTTCAGGATCAATTCCCAATTAGGGTTCGTACAAGAAGCAACCAGTGAGTGTATAAACAAGGGGAACAATGAATTGTTATCTCTTTCTCTCTTTCTCCCCCTCAAATGAATTTTTTTTAACATGTGGAAGTATTCTGTAATCCAAGATTAAAGCCTTCTTACCTCTCCTTGGAGTTTGATACCTACCTGGAGCACTGTCCTGCCTCTCTGACCTCAGTGTCTAAACTCCCTGCTTTAGCCTCTCAATACATTTCCCAGTTTGCTAATGGCAACAAATGAGAGAGAGTGGCAGGGGCAGACTAACTTAATTGCTTAGAATACAGCATTCCAGTGAATTGTTCAAATACCTACAAATGCCCCAGGATTCTCTCCTTTTTAAATTTTTTCAGTTACTGTTTACATTCAGTATTATTTTGTACTAGTTTTGGGTATAGAGCATAGTGGTTAGGCAATTATATACTTTACCAAGTGGTCTCCCAGTATTTCTAGTACCCACCTGACACCAGATATAGTTATGACAGTATTACTGACTATAAATCCTACATGGAAAATGAAGCAATTGTAATATAACAATAATAAAAAATTTGAGCCCTGGCTGGTGGCACAGTGGATAAGGTGCCAGCCTGTGAACCCAAAGGTCACTGGTTCGATTTCCCAGCCAGGGCACATAACCAGGTTGCAAGCCAGGTCTCCAGCCAGATCTGTAGCTGAAGGCAGATGAAAGGCAGCCATACATTGATGTATCTCTCCCTCTCTGCCTCTCTCCCTTCCCCTCTCTCTAAAAATAATAAATAAAAAAATTTTAAGTAAGTAAATAAATAATTTAACTCCTATATGGTACTTTACATCCCCATGACTATTTTGTGACTATCAGTCTGTACTTTTCAATCCTTTTACTTTTTTCACATAGTTCCTAAGCCCCCTCCCTTGTGACAACCACCTGTCTGTTCTCTGTATCTGTGAGTCTGTTTCTATTTTGTTTGTTTATATTGTTCTTTAGGTTCCACATGAAAGAGAAATCATGTGGTATTTGTTTTTCTCTGTATGACTTACTTCACTTAGTATAATACTCCCTTAGGTCCATCCATGCTGTCACAAATGGTAAGGTTTCATTTTTTATGGCCAAGTAATATTACATTGTGTATTGTACCACTACTTTTTTATTCACTTGTCTATTAATGGGAACTTGTGCTGCTTCCATATCTTGGCCTCCTTCTCCTTCTTGATCTAATAATTTATCTGCATGTATTATGATAATATTCTCCAGTTTTGTTTTTCTCATAGATTTGATCTTCTTTATCAAAAACTTTTTTTAAAACACTTTTTAAAATTTTTATTTATTATTTTTAGAGAGAGAGGAAGGAAGAGAAGCAGAGAGGGAGAGAGACATTAATGTATGATTGCTTTTCACCTGCCTCCAGCTAAGGACCTGGCTGGAGACCTGGCTTGCAACCTGTTCTTTATACATCTTATTTATTTATTTATTTATTATTTTTAGAGAGAAGGGAAGGGAGGGAGACAGAGAGGAAGAGAGACATTAAGGTATGGTTGCCTTTCACCTACCTCCAGCTGGGGAGCTGGCTGGAGACCTAGCTTGCAACCTGGTTATATGCCCTAGCTGGGGAATCGAACCAGCGACCTTTGAGTTCACAGGCCAGCACCTTATCCACTGTGCTACCAGCCAGGGCTTATACATCTTATTTTTAACATTCAGTGTTCTGATCCACCAATGGCATACTTTTGATTTCCTATAGTTTTATGGATGGAGGAGACATGATCATATAAACACAAGCACATATGAGTATGTCTGTCATTTCATGAAATTTGAAGAGGAATAAGTATAAGGAAGGTTTTAAGTTCTATCTTGATTTTTACTTTCATTTGGTTCTTTGGGCATTCTTGTTTTATGTTTAGGCAGAAAAATGGCTTCTGAATAACATTTTTCTTCTCTCAAGAGAGGTGTATAGTTTTATAACATATATTTAACTTCTATTCATTTGAAGGATTTCTATTTCTATACACAGACCTTTTCTAAACAAACCTTCCTTCACTAACTTGGCCACTAACTGGGTCATTTGGGAAGTTCTGGTATCATTTTTTATTAGTTTGCTAACTGGAATGTGAGAGAAAATCTTAAATGGTTCAACCAAAGATAATAGTAACTAGTAGTAAACATTTCTTGAATATATGCTGTGTTCCAGGCACTTAATTAGATGCTTCACATACTTAATAGAAACTGCTGACTATGCCAGTAACTATTCTTACCTACAAAGGAAAAAGATATTTCCCAGTCAACTTTGTAGTTAGATGTGGCCCTGTGACTAGGATTTGACCAATTAATGGGATTATGGCAGTAGTGTTATGTTAGTCTTCCTAGAAGGCTGCTTAAAGGAGATGGACTCAGGTGGTAAACAGGGCATCATTTCTCACCTGCACCCACTCACCTTCCTCTAACATACTGTGTTGAGTGAATGTGATAACTGGAGCTCCAGCAGCCACCTTAGACCATGAGACAGCTTAAGACTGGAGGCTAAGTAAAAATATAGGAGGATTCTGGGTCTCTGATGATTTGTAGGACCACAATACCAAGCCCTAGACTCCCTAACTCTGGGTTTCTTTCACATAAGGGCATAAAGCATTTGTATTTAAGCCACTATAGTCTGGTCATAGTTGAATCTAATCTAAACTGAATCAATACCTCATTCATCTTTACAGTAAACCTAATTTAGTCATTATTTAACTACCATTCAATTCTGCCTCTATTAGTTGAGGTGGCAGAGGTGCCACCTCACCTGAGATGGTGAGACTTCTATTTCTAATCAGGACAAGCTCAGGTTAGCCATATCCGGTGAAGAGAGACAGACAGCTCTCCCAAGATTCTGTAACTACTGGACTAAATCACTGCTCTCCTTCCCTTTCCTGTTTTGTTACTGTTTCTTTTAATAAGGTTTCTGATAGGGAAGTATTATATTGAAAAAGTGTCCTGTTTACTAATAGACATTGTTGTTAAATATAAATACTTGAAAAGTTTTATTTTCACTCTAGCAATTTTGTGTATACCTTGCATTTGTGCATTCCAGAGTAACTCCACAAAATAATAATATTTATCTAGAACTTGGAAAGCACCCATTCACATTTTTTCATTAATTTTTCATGGTTAATAAATCATATAACTTTAGAGTAATTTCTTAATAGATAATAGAAAATAATTTTTAGAAGCATATACTAGAGCCAAAAGAAGTAAGTAATGTAGTGTTAGCTACACCTATTCCAAAGAGCAAGTTGGTTGCTTCTTTGTTTTCACTTAACATCTGCTAAAACTAAACCATAAAATACAACTATTCTACCTGTTCTTTTTTTTTTTTTTTTAAGATTTTATTTATTATTTCCAGAGAGAGAGGAAGGGAGAGAGGCAGAGAGGGAAAGAAAAATCAATATATGGTTGCCTTTTACCTGACTCCAGCCACGGACCTGGCTGGAGACCTGGTTATGTGCCCTGTCTGGGGAATCGAACCAGTAACCTTTCGGTTCTCAGGCTGGCACCTTATCCACTGTGCTACCAGCGAGGGCTGCTGTTCTCTTTTTTACATATGACCAGTTTTAGTCTTAATCAGGAGACCTTAAAAAAAAAATGATACATGAGAGTCTAATTATTTTATTTTGTTTTATTTTAAAATATTTATCATTTTTAGAGATTTAGAGATTTATCATTTTTAGCACTGTGCCACCATCCAGGGCTAATAATTTTAGTTAGATCCATGGAGTTATTTGTATATCAATGTCTCGTTAGATAAGTAAACAGGTAAAATAGGTAGCAAAGAACCTGGGATATAGTAGGCACAGTGGATGGTAGTTTCTTCTCTTCTCTTTGACCATACAC
The DNA here is from genome assembly GCA_004026585.1 of Noctilio leporinus. Lineage (NCBI taxonomy): Eukaryota > Metazoa > Chordata > Mammalia > Chiroptera > Noctilionidae > Noctilio > Noctilio leporinus. The sequence goes on along the minus strand of PVIW01003628.1, from coordinate 33,746 downwards.
CCATCAAATTTTATGGTCAAGCAGCTGCTGATTTTTTACTAATATGCCACTGACCTTCATATGTTGAAAAAATCATTAATAAGCGTAACTTAACTTATGCTTGTTACTCATCAGCACTTAATAAATATTTGTTGATTATATAGATTGTAGTGGTTTTTCTATTATACATAAAATGAAACCCAAGAATAGAACTGTATTGGCAGAATATGACAAAAATTTTAGATGTGTTCGATTTTAAAAAGTCTCACAGGCTTTTTCTGGAGCATTCCCACACCTTTTCCTTGTTGGGCATGAACTTTCTTCTAAACTCTGAGAGTCCCCATGAAACTTGCAGGCAGGGGAGCAGCAGGCTCTGGCAGCTTGTCCCAGACTAACTGCATAAACATGTCCCCATGGCCCTCTTTTCTCTGACTTTCATTGAACTAACTGCAGTCCTGCCTTAGCACACGTCTTTCCTAGACAGAGGGGAGCAAAAAAGGGATGGATGTAATACAACAACAATAAAATTAAAAAAAAAAAAAAAAAAGAGAGAGACTGAAGAGATATAATTAAATACAAAAAAAAACCTTTCTAGAGAGTGAAGGCAGTCCCACCTAGGCTCCCTCCTGTTGCTTGTCCTTTCCTTAGCCCTTCTTTTGTTTCACTATCCCCAGCTGTAGTAAACATGCTCCTAAAATTAAAAAAAAAAAAAAAAAAAATCTTAAGTAAGAGTGCCCTATAAGCACTGAAAATTTATCAATCTAGACATTATAATGAAAGTCTTGAGAAGAAATGAGGTTTAGGAGAGCAAGAGAGGTGAATAAAGAAGAATAGAGAAATGAGAACTGGACTTTTGGAGACTGGGAAAAGGAAGTCAGCAATGACTTGAAACAATAATGATAGAAGATAGAGAATCATGTAGCTAGTATCAAAGAAATCAAGGCAGAAAGGAATTTTAAGAAGAGATACTTCAATCAGTGATGTCAAATACTATTATGAGATAATTTTTTAAAGAAATTTCTTTTTTCCTCCAGTCTTATTCAGGCTCAGTTAGGATGCATTCCCATACAAGACTTTGCTCTGACACAAGATACCGCGAAGATTTTCAGGAGTGGCTCACGGATTACAAGATGTATGTTACAGGATTAATGTATTTTCAGTAATTTTTTAGTGAACCTAGTGTACTAGATTTGATATTGGAAACTTTTTTTTTAGGGTTGTCAGAGTTTGTGGCACTTCAAGAAAAGAAGTTTGCTGTATTATTGAACAGTTTGATTTTAGCTAAATGTTTTAGATGTAAACTTTGGGAAAATTCTCTGCATGTATCCAAGCAACTGGGAAAAATTGGTAGGTACTGAATACAGGCAGGCAGTTTGTCAATGTCTGCAATTTATTTTGTATTTATGTTAGGAAAATTACTCTAAGATGATTATAAACCTATGAGGAAACACGATGTTAGTAGGCCTAAATGAGGTTCTGTCTTAAGGATTCCATTTGAAATCAATTGAGAAACCTAATAAGAATATTTTTAAATTTGTTTTCAAACCAAGAGTGAAATTTTGTTTTAGTACCTAGGGAACTATGTGTGCTCTCTCTTCCACTTTTATGACTATTTTGTTTTGATCTCAATCACAATCCTGGTCATTTCTAATTTATTACAGAAAATTATGCCACTTAATTATACCTTTAATTTAAATAACAGCATAATATTAGTACTGATTTTCACAGAGATTCTTCAGAAAATAGATTACGCCCATTTCCTGTCTGTTGGGATCTAGTTCAGGGTATGAACCTAGGAACTCTAGAGAGTGCCATTTACAAAAACTGGGATATGACTAAAGCACTTTGGATTCTGGTTTGGTGCCTTTGGCTTTGTGACCCTACTCCTCTTTAGATAAAACTCTAGAGAATTGTTATCTCATTACTGACAATCTTGTTAGTTTTACAATTTTATATGCATCTTGGGGACATTAAAAAATCATGTAAGGGATCATTAGGGATTGTCTCATTATTCCTTTGATTTTAAGGAATAATAGGCCTTTGTTCTAAGGGTTAGAACAATGATCTCATACTTTTTATTTTCTTGAACTTTGAAATCAGTTGATGGCAGAAAGCTGACCAGTGCTGGGAGCTGAAGTGAAAGTGAGGATTGGCTAGTGAAAGTAAGGTCAAGTGGGGGAGAGATTCCTGATGTAAAGGGTCACCTTCCTACAGAAGTCCTGGTGAACCAAATGCTATTCCTATCCCACAACGTCACAGTTCTGAATTGTGAAGGAACCTTCATACAACATTTAGAAAATAGCAATTTATAGGAAAAAAATGAAATTAGATGAAATGGTTACTAATAAAAGTTTGTATCTGGCTGGTGGCACAGTGGATAAGGTGCTAGTCTGCCAACCCAAAGGTTCGATTCCCAGCCAGGGTATATAACCCAGGTCTCCAGCCAGGTCTCCAGCCAGGTCTGTAGCTGGAGGCAGATGAAAGGCAACCATACATTGATGTCTCTCTCCCTCTCTGCCTCTCTCCCTTCCCCTCTCTCTAAAAATAATAAAATCTTTGAAAATCAAGTTTCATTATACTTGAAAAAAGCCAGTCTTTCTGACTGACTTTAGAATATTGTCAGTCTGGGTATCTGTGCCTTCCAAATTCTTGAACACTAACATTTTCCCACAATTATTCATAGAAAAGTGAGAGAATCCCAACAAAAAAGCAAATCTTAAGTTCTTAAAGGTAATCAGGAAATAAAGAATAAGTATTGATTTTCAACAATGATTATAAACTAAAAAATTAAAAATCAGGAGTTCTGAGGGAAAATGGAAATTAACATTACAGAATTAGAAATACTAGGAGTTGTGTTTTAAGAATTAGAGAAATTCCCAAGAAAGAATAAAGATACTATTTAGGAAATAGGAGTGTCACACCGTCACCAGTAATATATGTGCCTTAAAGTGGTAATATTTTGGAGTTTTATACTTCTGACAATATATTCTATTTGAGGCTTTTGTTAAATTCATTTGTAAGTGTAAGAATTAAGCTTTTACAGAGGGGAGCAAAAAGGGGATGGATGTAGTACTACAACAATAAAATAAAATAAAAAAGAATTTAGCTTTTAAAGCATAAAAGGTCAAAAGATAAAAGTGACCTTGATGTATTTAAGGAATAAAAGTAAGCAGTGTGGGAGAGATAGGCTGAGGTCAAATAATATGGGTAAGGGAGTTTGGCCACATAAGGAAATTGTCATTTAATTCTAAATGCAATGGAAAGTCATCGGTGATTTTAGGCAGAAGAGTAAAATTATTTAGGTGCAGATAGAGAACTCTTTTAAGACAAATGCTCAGAATATAATACCTTCACAAAGCAATATTCTCATTCCTGAATCATGTTGCCTTTTTCTAACATGATGTCTCTTGATACTTGTTCTTTGAATAATATATGATAAAACTAAGGACTGAGTTGTCATGTAAACCAAAGAGATCCTCTATCTTTTGTAAAGCAAGCAAATACGAACAACTGCATAATGTCACAACCCAACTAATCTAACTGAAAACATTTTTTAAAAACTTTTAAAATTTAGTTATTAGTCTGGATCTGTAATATTTTTTTGCTAATGCACTTAAATACTTAAATATAGATTTAGTTTAAAATGGGTTGTTTAAAAATTGCTATTTGATTAATTTCCACAGGTATAACATTGTCAAATGCAATGGTTAATGCAGGATTGACATCCTTTAAAAAAATAGAAGAAACAGATGCAAGGGAACTTGAACTGGTACTTAATGTTCACTTATTACTAATGTTACTTGTATTCTATGTGAATCTCAAAGCTTAACTTTTATAACTTTATTTCTGTGAAAAATGATTTTCCTTCTCGTAGCCATATTAACCTAAGGTTTTAAGTAATAAGTATTATTAAAAGTATTGACTATAAAAAGTATTTTACTTAAAGAATTTTTAGTGTTGTGGTAAGAATATAATGATATAAATGTTTTTAGATTTTAAATAGACACCCCCCTTTTGGAACTCAGATAAAAGAAATAGTGATGTATCTTCCAAAATACGAACTCAAAGTGGAACAGGTAAATATCTTGCTTTTTAGAAATTTTGATTTTCTTATCAGGAATAATGCTACCCATAGCTGACTTGGAGTTGCGTGTGAGTATTAAAGTTATTTTAACATCTTTTATGCCTATTCTTTTTTAAAGATTGCAAGATATAGTGATACCATGGCAGAAATATTAGTGAACATTATATTAAGAAACTTTGAACAGCTACAAAATAAAAGAACAGCACCAGATTCTCACTATGTTACCTTAATCATAGGTGATACGGATAATCAACTGGTTTTTAAGCATAAAATAATGTAAGTATAAAAATTTCTCTTTGATTTTATTTAGAAGTAGATTGTATAAAAGTAATACAATCATTGTGGGATCAATTAAATTACATTATCCTGACACAATAATGGGGTGATTTCTCCATTTGTCTGTTAAAGCAGATATTACCATTGGGTCTGTTGTTTTAGATTATTATATTTAGTATTCTAAAAAGTATAAAATCTATTACCATGATTTGAAACAAGTAAATAGATGACCTTTAGGAGTAACTATAGTCTACTGTTGCTGAACTTTATTTGTTGCTTTTCTCCAGTCATTCATGACTTTGCCATTCATCACAAAATATATCTTCTATTTCCAAATTTAAATCTAACAAACTACTATAGCTTCATTATAGGAGCCAGCCAATAGGTCAAATATATAAAGGAGGCACTTCCAATACACCTAGTTCTCTAGCATGTCATTCTATAATTTTCACTTGAGATTTCTTTCTAATGCTATTATTTTCCCCAAGATGTCAGAAAACTCTAAGGATATCAATATAGCTATAGGTCATATTTTTTGAACACTTAGAAAGTTCCAGGTATTTAGTTATTTAATCTTTGTGGAAAACAAATGCTGTTATTTATATCTTATAGAGGAAGAAATTGAGACCAGGAGAGTTTAAACAGTTTGTGCAAGGTCAAATAGGTAGTTTAAAGTCTATATTTGAACCCAAGCAGTCTGACTCCAGAGCCTATGCTCCTCTAATCATATTACTGTATACATATACTTATAAATTCAGAAATGGCAGTTATTCTGAAATGAAAATCTCCTAATTGTTGCCAGTGTACTGGAAGATACCATCCTTAAAATGTCCCATGAAAAGTTCCTAAAGGGAACAAGATATCCCTTTCACTGGTAACTGTTCTCCTGCAACTAGCCATGGCTCACTTACAGAGAAGATATCATTGTACAAAACTTTTTTTAAAATATATTTTATTGATTACACTGTTACAGACATCCCAGTTTCTTTTCCCTTTACTCCCATCCACCCAGGACCCCCCTTTCCTCTTGCAACCTCACCCTCTTAAGTTCATGTCCGTAGATGAACTATTCTTAACATCCCCCTGTCTTTAATACCCACCAGTTATGTTTCCTAATCCATGCACCGTTTCCCCATTTCTCCCCTTCCCCCTTCCAGCTGATAACCCTCCCAATGATCCCTCTCCTGATGATTCTGATCCTTGATCTTATTCTGGTTGTTGCCTGAATTTGCTTTTGTTTTTACATTTTTAGGTTCTGTTGTTGATAGTTGTTTGTCTTTTTCTTTTTTTTTAGATTTTACTGTTTTTAGAGTGAGGGGAAGGGAGCGAGGCAGAGAGGGAGGAAGACATCAACATATGGCTGCCTTTCACCTGCCTTCAGCTAGGGACTTGGCTGGAGACCTGACTTGCAGCCTGGTTATGTGCCCTGGCTGGGAATCAAACCGGCAACCTTTGGGTTTGCAGGCCAGCGCCTTATCCACTGTGCCACCAGCCAGGGCTCTGTTGTCTTTTTTTTTTTTTAAGATTTTACTTATTATTTTTAGAGAGAGGGGAAGGGAGAGAGGCAGAGTAGAAGAGAGATATCAATGTATGGTTGGCTTTCACCTGCCCCCAGCCACGGACCTGGCCGGAGACCTGGCTTGCAACCTGGTTGTGTGCCCTGGCTAGGGAATTGAACCAGTGACTTTTGGGTTCATAGGCTGGCGCCTTATCCACTGTCCCACCAGCCAGGGCTTGTTTGTTGTCATTTTAATGTTAATAATTTTCATCTTTTTCTTAAGTAAGTCCCTTTAAAATTTCATAAAATAATGGCTTGGTGATGATTAACTCCTTTAGCTTACTTTGTCTGGGATCATTGTACAAATCTTTATTCTCTGTGAGAATGAATCTAATGATAGCCTTGACTGTATCAAACTAAAATAAATTTAATCACAAAATTGGCTTTTGTTTGTGATGTTATTAGATACAAACTATTTTTTATCAATTTTAAAGAAACTGTTGATGAAGTTCTCACAGAATTTTGTAATTTATGTGTAGCTATTTAAAACTGATAGTGATTGAGGGGCAGGCTCATAGGTTATTGATAGCAATAATATATTCCATTGGTCCTGATTCCAAATTCAACTTGCAATCATCTGTAGTTAAGGAAATTATGGTCATGGTAGTTCTGTTGACACTCCATTTCTTATAAGAATCTGGAGAAAATAACTTTCAGTTCTGACTTCAGTTTACTGAAAGATATATCTTAGGATCAATCAGCTCTTAAAGATTAATATATTATTTCATTTAGTGTTTAGCTTATTAATTAAATTACTCTTTCTCAGGGATTCTGTTTTGCTGAAGGCTGGAAGTTGGGCTAAAAAGATTGATGTTAGGAGAGCTCTTAAATCTGAAGAACTCAGCATAAATCTAATTAGTTCTGAATACGGTAAGTTCATTGAAATAATGAAGCATGAATGTAAAGAAAATGTTAAAAATTATTTACTTTATGCTGAAACATAATATATGTAAATGATACTGTATAAAAATTATTTAAATAATACAAATTATTTTAAAGGAAATTTCATGTATTTGTATATATAATAAATAACATGGACGAGGCTAACAAAAATAAAAATTTATTTATACATATTTTATTTTCCAAGATAAATATAAAATATTGTGGGAACAATTAATTTTTATTTTTATACCAATGGACAGATTTTTATTTTTAAACTTTTTCCCTTGTACTTTTATTTCCTGGGCATATTAGCCCTTTTAGTTTAAAAGGTATAAGTCTATAAGAGATATAAAAACAAATAAATGGCCTCATGTTTGGATTTTTATAATTTAAATAAGCACTTTATGCTTTTTTCCTTTTTTCCAGTTGGACTTGATATTCAGCAGAAATTTACAGTTTTTTACTCAGGACCTAAGAGGTTTGGAAATCAAATAATTATGCAAAAAAGATCAGAAACAGAGATTTCCCATTCTAAACATTCAGATAAATCTACCATAGCAGAACCCAATAAAGGTAAATAACTATTAGATTCCTATTTTTCATTAAAGCAAAGATACAGCTACAGAATAGGGTGTGTATAGATTAGTGGTTGCCAGGGATCAGGGATAGGAAAAAATAAGGAGCCACAATTAATAGGTATGTCATTTCTTTTTGTGTTGATGACAACATTCTGGACTTAAAGTGTGGTAATTCTCAAGTTGTGCAGCCTTGGGGATATACTAAAACACACTGAATTCTATACTTTGAAGGGCTAGATTTTATGGTAAGAGTTGTATTTCAATTTATAAATCAATTGTATTATTATATACCTGCCAAAAAAAGATAGAAATCATCATTTTAAAACTACCATTCAAGCCCTGGTTGGAGTGGCTTAGTGGATTGAGTGCCAACCTGCAAACAAAGAGTTGCCAGTTTGATTCCCAGTCAGGGCACAAGCTTGTGTTGTGGGCTAGGTCCCCAGTTGGGGGCGCACAAGAGGCAATTACACATTAATGTTTCTCTCCCTCTTTTTCCCCCATTTCCCTCTCTAAAAATAAATAAAATCTTAAAAAAATGAAACCATCATTTAAAATTGTATCAGAAATCTCAAATACCTAGCAATATAGTACAAAAAGATATTCAAGACCGCTATAATAAAACTAAAAATCACTATAGCAAAGAAATTAAAGAAAATATAATAAATTGAGTGATATACCATTGGGTCTTCTTTAAGAAGAAGATAAAAATATGAGCAATAAGATGGCAATAAATACATATCTATCAACAATTAATTCTAAAAAACAAAATAAGCAGAACATAAACAGAATCATAGATACAGAGAATGTTTTGATGATTGCCAGATGAAAGAGGGGTTGGGAGGGATGGACAAAGAAGGTGAGGAAATAAGAAGTACAAATTGTTTGTTACAGAATGGTCATGGGGATGTAAAGTACAGCACAGGGAATAGAGTAGCCAAGGAATAGTATGTACATGACCAGTGCACAGTGAACAGTGGTGTGGGGATTGCCTGAGGAAGTTAGTGGGGTTTGGTAGAAGGGGACAAAAGGGTAAAAACTGGAACAAATGTAATAGCATAAACAAAATATAATATAAAAAAATTAAAAAATAAACTGTATGATGTTAAAAAAGATTGACTGTTATAAAGATGTTAATTAATCCTTAGGTTTAATGAAATCTGAATACCAGCAGGATTTTCTTTTTTTCTACTTGCTCTTGTCTCTCATTTTGGTCTAAACATGCTGCTTTTCTTTGGAAAGTTCTGTGGGTTGGGAGTTATAGTGACCCAGGTAGGACCCAAGGAAGGGAAAGAAGAGCCTGTTTTGAGTTCTGTAGGAGGGAAACTTTGCTACTCAGCCTGTCTGGCAGATGCTGTGACCCAGCAAAATTGTGCCATAGTGGGAACTTTCAGTCTTATGGGGGTCTCAGGGAGCTGCGCATGAAGCCCCACATCATGGAATAGTGAATAGGTTGGAAGGTTTTATAGGCTGACTTGTGTCCCCTAAAACTCATATATTAAAGTCCCAAACACCCAGTAGTACCTCAGAATATAGCCTTATTTGGAGGTAAGGTTTTTAAAGAGGTTATTCAGTTAAAATATGGCCATTAGGGTGGGGCATTCATTCAGTAGGTCCATGTCCTTATAAGAAGAGAAAGAGTCACCAGTGGTACACACACAAAGGGACAGCCATGTGAAAAAGGCAGCCAAGGAGAGGCCTCAGAGGAAGCCAACCCTACCAACACTTTGATCCTGAACTTCAGCCTCCAGCCAGCAGGATTTTTTTCCCCCTGAAACAGCACACTGATTATAAAATTCATACAAAAACTCAGAAGAACAGGAATAGTCATGATTGACTTGAGGAAGAAAATAGAACTGCACAACTTACTTTTACTAGATAGCCAGACCTGTTATTAAACAATAGGTATTGAGAGTGTTGTATAGGCATAGGATAGATACATTAACCAGTGGAATAGAGTCCAGAAATGGATCTACAGATATACTACAGTTACTGATTTGTGACAAATCAGGGGTATGACAAAAGCCACAGTACTATGCAGTGGAGAAAGGAGGGTCTTTTTTCATTTTTAAAATTTATTTTTTAAAAGACTTTATGTATTATTTGTAGAGAGAGGGGAAGGGAGAGAAGCAAAGACGGAGAGAGACATCAATGTATGATTGCCCTTCACCTATTTCCAGCTACAGACCTGGCTAAAGACTTGGCTTGCAACCTGGTTATATGCCCTGGCTGGGAATTGAACCAGCGACCTTTAGTTTGCAGGTTGGATATATGGCTGATTTAAATGTGAAAGGAAAACAATAAAACCTTTAGAAATAAAAATAGCTCTTCAAGACCTTGGAATAGATTGATTTCTTAAATAAAACACAAGAAGTGCTAATTATAAAAACATTTTTTAAAAGAAAGAACTTCTGTTCATTTAAAGCCACCATTAAGAGAGGGAAAGGCACACCCTGGCTGGTGTGGCTCAGTAGATTGGCGCCATCCTGCGAACCCACAGGTTGCTGGTTCAATTCTCCAGTCAGGGCACATAACCAGATTGCAAGCCAAGTCTCCAGCCAGGTCCTTAGCTGGAGGCATGTGAAAGGCAACCATACACTGATCCTTCTCTCCCTTTCTCCCTCCCTCCCTGCCCCTTCTCTTTGGAAATAATTGAAAAAAAAAAAAAAAAAAGAAAGAAAGAAAGAAAGAGAGAGAGAGTGGGGGGGAGTGGGGAGGGGGGAGGCAACCAGAGTGTGAGGAAAATAATAATTGCATTACATATACCTGGCTGTTATAGGCTGAATTCTGTCCTCCCAATATTTGTATGTTGGAGTCCTAACCTATAGTACCTCAGAATTTGACCTTTTTTGAGTATAGAGTCTGTAAAGAGATAATTACATTAAAATGAAGTAATTAGGGTGGGCCCTAATCCAATATGACTGGTATCTTTAACAAGAGGAAATTAGGACACAAACACACAGAGGACAGAAAGACCATGTGAAGATATAGAGGGAAACAACTATCTGTAAGCCAAGGGAAGGTTCAGAAGAAACCAACTCTGTTGACACCTGTATCTTAGAATTGTAAGCCCCAGAATTGGGAGACATTTCTGTTGTTTAAGCTACTTTATCTGTAGTACTTTGTTATGGCAGCCTTAGCAAACTAATACACTGGCAAACAATTATTATGCATAATGTATAGAGAACTCCTATGTCTGTTCACAAAAGAGAAGCTGTTAGGAAAATGGGCACAAGATTAAATAGACATTTCAAAATAGAGGCTATCTAAACAGTCAAGAACATATGAATGGGCATTTAATAAAAATGTGTAGGAAGAAGATTTGATTTTGGAAGTGAGCACACAACTCAATATACAGATGATGTATCATAGAATTGATACATCTCATGTCTAGGTTTCAGGCCAGGTCCCTGGTTTGTTGCAAGAGTCAACCAATGTTTCTCTCCCTCCCTTCCTTAAATAAATAAAGAAAACACCAAATTGATTAGGCTGTGTTACTGCCATTACTCTCAATCGCCAGTGTAGGTGGAAATTGGTGAAAGCACTTTGGAAAGCTAGCAATATTCACTAAAGCTTAATATACACATTCTATGAGCCACAAATTGGCCTTCTAAGTATGTACCCAACAGGAGTGTGCTACAAACCAGCCAAATGCTTATCAGCAGTTCAATAGATAAATCCATTGTATTATACTGATGGGATAGAATTCTGCAGGGTTGGCAAAATTTTTCTTAAAGGCCAAATAATAAATATTTAAGGCTTGCACACCATATGGTCTCCTCTGCAACTACTCAACTCTGTAATTTTAAAGCAACCACAGACAATATATACATGATTGTGCATAACTGTGTTCCAATAAAACTTTATTTACAAAAAGAGGTGGCTGGCATATAGACCATAGTTTGCCAACATCTGCTGTAGAGCAATGAGAATAAATGACCTACAACTACATACAACAGTATGAATGTATTCCTCTAATATAATGCTTAGCAAAAGAAGCTAGACACAAAAAGGATAATACTGTCTTATCCCATTTATATAAATTACAAAATAGTAATCATTATGGGTTGAATACATACATTGACCATGTGATTCCTGATTCCTAGAATGTTAACCTATTTTTTTTTAAGATTTATTCTTTGTTTTTTGTTTGTTTGTTTTGTTTTTTGAGAGGGGGCAGGGAGGGAGGAAGAAAGGGAGAGAAACAGCAGTGAATGGTTGCCTTTCACCTGCCTCCAGCTGGGGACTTGGCTGGAGACCTGGCTTGCAACCTGGTTATGTATGCCCTAGCTGGGAATTGAACCAGTGACCCTTGGATTCTCAGGCCAGCTCCTATCCACTGAGCCACCAGCCAGGGTAAACTTATTTTGAAATAGGGTCTTTGAAGATAAAATCGAGTTAAAAGGAAGATCACTTCATTTTAATCCCACATGACTGTCGGTATTAGGAGAAGGGAAAAGATACATAATAACACAGAGGAAAAGTTCATACATTTTAATTTAATCCCACATGACTGATGTCATTTGGAGAAGGGAAAAGATACATAATAACACAGAGGAAAAGTCCATATGAAGGTACAGACCCAGAGAGAGAGAAGCAGTATACAAAGAGGGAGGCAGAGATTGGAGTTGCCAATCTCTAGGAACTCCTGGAGCTATCAAAAGCTGGAAGAGGCATGGCAGGATCCTCTTTGAGAGGGTAGGAAGTGATTGTATTGTACCAACAACTCAATTTAACTCAATTTAAGACTTTTAGCCTCCAGAACCATAAAGGAATAAATTTCTATTTTTTTAAATAACCCAGTTTGTGGTACTTTGTTATGGTAACCCTGGAAAAACAATATACTAATCTATGCTATTAAAAGTCAGGATAAGGGATATTCTTGGCAGAAGTGACAGAAAAGGGGGCATAAGATTTTAGGGATGCTGATAATTCTCTGTTGCATAATCTAGGTGTTGGTTACATGGGTTTGTTCAGTATGTGAGAATTCATTGTTCTGTACATTTACTACATATGCATTTTTCTATATACTTAAAAGTTAAAAAGGAAAAGTTAGCTTTTTATATGTGGTTAAATAAAAAATTAGACAAAAAGAATTTAAGATAGAAATATGGATTCTGATCTTTACTCTGATATGTACTGCCTACTGTGATCTGTGCAAATTACAGTTTCTTTGATCTTTAGTTTCCAAATCTGTAAAATGAGGATAATAGTATCTCTTAGCAGCATTCAACACCACTGATCATTTTTTAAAGCATCTTTAAAATACCTGTTTAAATGGTTATGTTTAATAAGCAAATGAAGAAATATTTCCATGACATTGTTCTTCTCAACTTTATTCTTTCTCAAAGGCTACTTTTTTCATACTTTTCCTACCCTTCTTTCACTCTGACTTCTAAACGTTGGAATTACCTAAGACTCAGTCCTAGGCCTCCCTTTCTTGTGTCTACATTGTTTTCCTAGGTAATCTTATCTGTCTTTAAGACTTGAAAAGCTACTTAAATATAAAGAGGTCTGCTGAACATCTCCATTTGGATATTTCTTAGGCCAGTAAAATTGAAGAGATATGTACCTGTGATTTCCTCTCCCTTTCTCCATCTTGCATTTTCTGTACCTATTCCTTTCCCAGTCTTTATTTTATTTAGTGGTCCACCACCTCTACACCCACCAAATTGCTGAAGACTGTAATCTATAAGTCATTCTTGATTATTTCCTGTCTCTTATCCCATATTTAGTGTGTCAGCACATCCTATTATTGTATCCAAAATGTATCTTGGAAGTGGTACATGTAGGCTCTCAATAAGTATCTCTTGAATGAAATTAAAAGAATACCTACTTAAATAGTAGTAAAAAGCACAGAAAAAGGTGTATGTGAAAATGTTTTGTAAACTAATGAAGTGTTTCTAAATGTTACCATTGTAGATATACCATCTTTTGGGAGAAAGTACTTTTCTTTCTTTCTTTCTTTCTTTCTTTTTTTTCCTGAAGGCAAAATCTTATGCTGTATGTTTGGAAATAAAAAAGGAAGGTTTCTTCCTAGTTTTCAATTACCACCTTTTTCTTAGAACTGACTACAACATCACAGAATTAAGTCCTGTTTGCCTTATTTGTACTACATTTTCCTTGGATCCCCATTCTGGCCACTATTTTCCTGATAGAAAAAAAAAAAAAATCAGGAACCAAAATGACCTTCTTTTAATTAGTCCTAAGTTCAAATTCCCAGAAGGACAGAAATACCTTAGTTTAAGAAGACAACTTAGAATTAGAACTAAGATAATAAAAACTATAGCTATAAGATAGCCATTTTTTACCAGGTGTGGAAATGATCCTAGATAGGTGGAATGTGGATGAGAAGAGTAAAGCAGACATAACAGAGAGAAGCAAAGGTGAGAATGCCCCAACCAGAGTTCTGATGAGTTTCTAGTTCTTTTTTTATACATTATTTTATTTTATTGTTGTTCAATTACAGTTGTCCCAAATGCTTTCAGTCCCTCCTGATGCCTTTGGATTCTGTGAGATATTTGTATAGATATAATAAATTTCAAAACCCTACCTACTGCCATATTCTTAAAAATAGCCTAAATAGTCCCTGTTACTTGTAAAAAGTTGGAACTTTATTAAACTTTCTAATTAGCATGAGTCTTTTATAAAGGCAGAAGTTGCCTACATATTCAGCAGAATCCTGTGGAAAAACTGATAAAAGATGCTTCCTATCAGACAACTGTTTTATTACCTAAACACACACATACACAGACACACACATCCTTAACATATACAATCATCCCAAATCTTCTGAACATCCTGATTGTATAATTAGATTTTTATGTACAAATTGATATATCCCAAAGTAAAGATACACAGTAATACCTTTAAGCATAACTTGCACAATCTGTATTATCTTTCTCAGTAACTGACACAATTAAGGGATCAGATTTATCCTACCAAGGCAGTGGAAACAAAATTTGGTCTTTCTCAAAACCAAATTTTACTTTTTCTGTCTTCTTGTCAGACCAAACTATCAAGTGATACAAACTGGTATTTAGTTTAGAGACTTTTAATCACTGAATGATTATTTCCAAATGTGCTTGCAAGTTCAACAAATATTTTAATATTATATATATTATCAAATTATAGGATCATATGAAAAAACAAATGTATGCACCAAAATGTACATAATATAATTAACTTATTTTTATTTCTACAACTCTGAAAACATTCTTTCAGCAGTAGTTTCTCATATATAGATAACGAGATCATTTATATCTTCTGGTTTGTTTTACTCATATATAGATTTGAGTCCAAGAGATAATTTTTTGTAGAATTTAGAAAAAATATTTTTGCTCTTTTAAAGATATGGCAACATGAAAAATACTTTTCTTAACTGTAAAAAGTTTTAATATTTTTTAGGCCAGTTCTTAGTATATGAACTTTAGGCATTCTTATCTTTTAAATGCATTCTCAATAAGAAGTATGGTCTTTTTCTTTTTAATTTAATTTTATTGTAGTACATTCATCCCATCTCTCCCCACCCCCATGGGCTTTGTTTAATTTGAGGAAGATTGATTTGACATTAATAAATTCATTTGCATTTTCTGTGTGACCCTGAGTATGAAAATTAAACATACTTGAAAAATGCAAGGATAAAACCAGTGCCCAAGCACTTCAAAAGTGTGCAAATTTAAATGCAAGTCAAAAGGTAGTCTGCTTTTCTTTATACTCTTTAGTATGTATGTGCATTTAATTGAAAAATCAAGAACTCTAGTTCATCAGTGTGATCCTTTTCTTGATAAAATTGTAGTATGGCATTTGACAAAAAATTAAAAGATGCTCTCATTTAAAAAGTAAAATCATAATGTGCATAAATCTATGATTAACATAAATCAGGAACTGCAGAAGTCTAAGTAAAACTCTTTTAGCAATACTAACTTCAGTAGCTTATTCACAGAGCAAATTATTTGAAGTTAAAATTAGGATGTGAGACCAAGTGGGTCAGGGATACCTGCTATTTTCAGTTTTTTTCTGATTTTTTTTCTAAGTGACCCTTGCTTCAGCAGCAATTACTTGACCTCGTTAAAGTTCTTTTAAATATTTTCCTTAAATATGTTTCTAGTTGACATTATAAATTTATTTTACTTTAAGTTTTTGGAACTGGGGGCTTTAAAATTACTTTAATGATATGTAAATTAACATGAAAAAACCATGAAAATTTATAAATTTCAGATTTGATAGAGACAGAAAATGAAATCATTTTATAATACACCTAAGAGTACATCTTAGGTCAGGTCAGTAATCTCTGAGAACCTTATTTGTTTAATATTAATCTCTGTACATTTACAGTTGTGAAGAGAAATTCAGACAGTTTGCGGCATGTGGAGAGTGGGGTTGTGGCATTGACATTTCTAACAGGATTATAGTAAAGTTTTTGTCACATAGGTAATATCCATATATGTTATCCATATATTGTTACAACGCTTGTATACAGTCTTAATTCCTGACAAGACTTGCTAACACTTCCTTGAAACTTTGGGGAGTTCCCAGAATCTCTAAAATTAGACTCCCAGATCCTAGTTAGTTTTTACCATTGGGAACAAATGCATGTAGTCATTGTGCGCCATCTTGTGGTAATGTTTAGAAATGTACCTATTAGAAGTCCTTGGATTAAGGGACGAAGCAATTCCTTATCCCTTGCGCAAAACAACCTACAAGGCATTTCCTCATTGTCTTCCCATTTCCAAAACAATAGATCTTTTCCTACATAATTAACATTATCTAACCTAGCAGTATAACTAGGGAGGCAGGGTGGTTGGGAGATCAGGCTCTGGAAAGACTACATGAATTAGATAGAATCTCACACTTGCCGTTTATTATCTGCATAGTCTTGAGTGTGTTACTTTACCTCTCTCTGATTTAATTTTCTCCTGTGTGAAATGGGGCTAGAATAGAACTGACTTAGATAACAATGGATGAAGAGACATTTGAAGAAAATCTGGAACATATGAAAGAAAGCCCAAAAAATAAGTAAACAGAAATTGGATGAAAGAACAACAGTATACTTCAGGAATTTAGCAAAATGTAACAAAAAGTAATTAGTAATGTCAGAAATTAAAGATTAAATTGCAACCATAAAATGGAATAGGATGCTATGAAAACAAGCATTAACAAGCAAGTACAAACAAGAACTATGATTGAAAAAAGATAACTTAGCTAGAGGGCTAGAAGATGAGGTCATTACAATCTAAATGAAAGCAAAAAAGCAAGGAGACATAAAAGACAAAGGGACACTGTCTAGGAGTCTGATAGTTAAGTTTTCTGTAAAAAGAAAAAAAACAAACTAGAAGACATATTTTGTGAAAAACTTAATAAACTTGAAATAAAACATAAATCAGCACATTAAAAAGACAGTGCTAGTTAGGATAAACAAAAAATATATACAAAGGAGGCATAATTATACTATTTTAGAACATTTCAGGTTGCAGACCAAGTCTCCAGCCAGGTTGGTAGCTGGAGGCTGGTGAAAGACAACCATACGTTGAAAAAAGAAAAGAAAAGAACATCATGAAAAAGAAAAAATCATAAATGCTTCCAAGGAACAGAAAACAAACTTGTGTTTTTTCTTTGTTTTTTTTTTTTAATCAGCAACACTTGATGCTTGATGCTGGAAGACAATTAAGTCTGGAAGTAAAATCTTAATACATTCAAGGATTCAAAAAGTTTAACTGTCACACATCCTTTCTCAGACATTTTGGGAATGAGCATAATAAAATAAAGCAGTTAACCAAGAAAGAAAAAGTTAACCCAGGAATAGAGAGTTTAGCCCAGGAGCTTAATGAAAGGAAGTTCCAGGATGACAACTATAGGACAGGTCTAGATTGCATTAGGAGGAGGATAGGGGGCTCAACAAATCTATTAAGGGAGAATTAATGGGTGAAATGTTTCTGTATATTTGTCTTTTTCTTTAAAATACTGAATGAACCTAAAGAAAGTTAAGGTAGATATTGCTGGAGTAAAAGGAAGACAATACAACTTGAGAGACAACAATATGCTGCTCAAAGAAAGCAGTCCTCCTGATTCTCCATAAAATATAATTTTAACTTCTAAGTGTATCTCTTAAATCTGTCACTCCCTTTGACTCTACTTCTTCCACCACCTATATTGACTTACTTTAATTTTTTTGCTTAAAAATGCAGTAGCTCCTTAACTAGATTTTATGTATGTTTGTTTGTTTGTTTATCTTTCAATTACAGTTTACATTCAATATTATTCTGTATTAGCTTCAGATGTGCAATATAGTGGTTAAACAATTATGTACTTGACAGAGTGGTCCTTCCAATATTTCCACTACTCACCTGGCCCCATACATAGTTATTATAATATTATTGACTACGTTCTCTATCCCGTAATCCACATCTCTGTGACTATTCTGTAACTATCTTTTTGTACTTCTTAATCCCTTCATCTTTTTCAACCAGCGCCCCAACCCACCTCCCATTTGTCAACCATAAGTCCATTCTTTGTATCTATGGATCTGTTTCTATTTTGTTTATTTTGTTCTTTATATTCCACATAAAAAGTTAACTAGTTTTCTTACATCCACTCTGACCTCTCTCAAATGCATTCTCCTTATTATACTCCATAGATTAATTTTTTTAAATGCAAATTCAGTTATTTCCCTTCTTTGGTTAAAACACTTTAGTGGTTCCCCATAGCTTTTAGAATAAAAGATCCAAACCAATAACAGGTTCCATAGTATCATCTGGTCAATCAGTAAATAGCAGTGGGGTGCTCCACTTCCATAGAACTGGCTATTTAAGGACACAAGAGACCCAACTATATTTAGATAGTTTATTTCTTACACAGACAGCAAAACAAAATCAACATGGTATCCACTGCTTGCTGGAGGGGCTAAAAGATGGAAGTGGTGGGTTGCTTTGTTTGTGAGGAGTCAACTCTAGGTTGCAGCTAAGCAATTTTATAGTCTACAGCTGTATCTGAAAGAGGCAAGGTGAAAAGTCCTATGTCTTACTGGAACCAGGAGGCAAATGAGAAACTGCCTCCTGGCAGCCACTTTCAAGATAGGGAACCTCCTGCAAGCTAAAGAGTCAGATGAGAAACAGCCTTTAACTTCTCACAAAACTGCCTATCTTGATATGCCCTAAGGAGAATCAGAGGACATTCTGTAAGAAGTTGAGCCTTCCCTACATGGCCTACATGGAGATATACAATGGCCAGGGTGCCCTACAAACATAGGCTGACCTTCCTTTTCTTCTTCTTCTTCTTTTTTTTTTTTTTTTATATGGATATTCTTTTTTAAGTTTAATTTTATTTTTAAAAAATATTTTATTTATTATTTTCAGAGAGAGGAGTAGGGAAAGAGGCAGAGAGGGAAAGAGACATCAATGTATGGTTGCCTTTCACCTGCCCCCAGCTACGGACCTGGCTGGAGACCTGGCTTGCAACCTGGTTATGTGCCCTGGCTGGGGAATTGAACCAGTGACCTGTGGGTTTGCAGGCTGGTACCTTATCCACTGTGCCACCAGCCAGGTCTAGGCTGACCTTTCTACCACTACAGTCTCACCTCGTACTCTTAGTTGTTGGGCATCAGGCACACTGACTTTCTTCCAACTCCTCAGTGCTTTCTCTTGTCATAGAGCTTTTGTGTATGCTACTCCCTCTGCCTGAAACACTCTCTTTTACTTCTTTTCCTTGTTAACTCCCACTTTCTCTCCTCATCCCATTTGTCACTTCCAAGGGAACTGACCAGGATGGTATCCCCTGTACCTCTCTCCTTTATAGCACTCAGAACAATTTTAATTTACAATTACTGCATTATCTTTAATGTAATAGTAGAGATACTAATTTATCACTTAATTTTAAAGTGCTTTCACATACTTAATTTTATCTTTTCATCTCAGTGAGATAAACAGGTATTATTAATACTTTTTAAGATTTTATTATTTTTAGAGAGAGGGGAAGGGAGAGAGGCAGAGAGGGAGAGAGACATCAATGTATGTTTTGCCTTTCACCTGCCTCCCAACTATAGATCTGGCTTGAGACCTGGCTTGCAACCTGATTATGTGCCCTGGCTGGGAATGGAATCAGCGACCTTTGGGTTCACAGGCCGGTGCCTTTCCACTGTGCCACCAGCCAGGGCTTAAAACCAGGTATTATTTGTAATCTCTGTTCTTTTAAGATAATAGCCCATGTAAGAAATCATGTTTTCTTACTCTAGCGTGCCCTCTACTTTTCCATTGTGTTTTTCATGTAAATACATTAAATATAAGACAGCATACAGGAAGTAGAGAGGGACAAAGAGAATGCCATAGGAGCTCAAAGGATAAATCACTTCAGAGGGCGATTAGGATAGATAGATCTCCATAAGTTCTGATGGACAAAGACGATCAAAGGTACTATCAAAAGTACAATCATAGAAAGGTTTGAGACTGTTTGAATATGTCAAGTGAATGGTTTTGATGGATGTAAGATTAGTATGAGTTCAGCAAAGCAAGGCAAGGATTATATTGTGGAGGACCTTCAATAAGGAATTAATTTTGTTGGCAGCAGGAAATAACTGTTTCTAAGTGGGCAAATGACATGATCAGGTTTGAAATTTTGGAGGATTAATTAAACAGAATATAGAATAAATTATAGCATTGTAGGACTGGATTCAAGGAAATCAGATAACCAATTTAGAGATGAGATCATGAACTGGGGCAAAACTTTGTAAGCCCAGCTTACCTTGTAAAGTGTTAATGTTAAAACGTTTCAGCCCAGGACACTGGGTTTGGGGTAAGTGAGGCGTGGGAGAGCATAGCACTGGCAGCACTGTGAGTCATCTCAGGTTGCTGAGAGGAGCTTACTTGAGGATTTCATCTTGTGCTGGATGATCATTAGGAGCATTTAGCGAAAGCAGAGGTGAGTTCTGGATTGGTTGCTCTTAGAAAGTGGAGTATTGGGATATTTTGGTATATTTTATTTTGGAGATGGGTAAGAGGGTTACAAATAGTACTCATTTGCATTAGCCAGAAGAGGGAGACGTTTAGTTATTTTTCTGATTCATGACTATTCTTATCTCTAGTTTCCAGAAATAATTGTACTATGGTCTTATCTCTGTCTTCTAGAGCCACAGTGGCTTTATCTGAGTATTGTTTATATTATTACAAAGTTGTTTATGTTCAGTTGGGAATACTGTTGTTCAGCTCTTCGCTTCCAGTTGCCAGAGTTGTTATATTACTTAATCAGCACTCAATACATTGATCTACTTAGCCTTCAGAGTGTCTAGCCAAGTTGTCCGATAAGGTGAGCAGGTAATCCATTTACCCCAGGTACTATAAGTACATGCATAGTATCACTGTCAAGATGTGCCATCCCTTGAGAAAGGTTGATAGAGCAATAGCTCTGAAAGTAAAAAGTAAAAGACCAAGAAAGGTTAAAGGTTTTCAGTACTTTTCACTGTCTACATTTTTAGCCACTTAAAATCTGTGCTCCACCAAAAATAAACTGATTTCTGTTTCTGCCGCCTATAGTGTTCTGCCTTTGGATAGTTATGTCCTTAGCCTGGAACATCTTCCCCTGATCCCTTCTGGTGTACAGATCCTGTCTGTCCTTCAAGGACCAGTTCAAAAGTTTCTCCTTTCCTCGTTACAAGTGAGAACTAAGATCAAAGAGCCTACTTAAAATAAAATAAATGAATAAATTATATATTCAGATATATTAATTCTAGCTTTGGGAATCAATTTGGGAGCAACCTCTTCTTTCTATGAATTTATATAGCAAATTTATTATACCCCTAAGACACTTATTTCTAACATTTATTAAATATGTAGCATTCTGTCTCCTAGCAGCTGTCGATGATAGCATCAAAATGCCATGAAGTTTGCTTCTTTCCTCATTTTTGAGGCTTAAGTACAAAGCAGCAAAAATGTTCCCGAACTCCACCCTTATTCTTACCTCATTCAGGACAAGAAGTACTGAGTTACTCTGTTTGTATCATCAAAGTTAAAAGCTTATATTATAGGTGGCTCAGTGCTCCTTGTAAAAGCTAGATGAGGCTAAGAGTGGAGCTGGGACTAATGTATCAGAATTATCTTTTAAAAAATTACACATTAAGTAGGTTAATATTGGAGGAAATTTGAAAAATCATAATTTTTTGTAGTGCTTGAAAGGAAAGAGATATAAATTAATTACTAAATTTATAATAATTGATGTAGTAAAAATAGGTTTATTTATATTAATTTAGGAATGACTTCCTGCAAAAAACCTGGGAATCGAGACTGTAATCATCACTGTAAAAATAAACAAACATGTGGACATGACTGCTGTGAGTTACATAAAACAAATTTATTTTGGGTTTTAAAAATTGAAAGGTCTTTGATAAATAGTAATTACATTCTAATTACCTATTGTAATATTTACGACACACATAATTTCCTTTCTCTTGTGGGCAACATGAAAAAATGTAAATATTAGATTAGAAATCTTATATTTGGTTTTATATGGACAGTAGCTAAAGTTTAACATAAATAATCTAGAATTTTTTTTCATAGGTAAAACTGGAGTTGCACAAAAGTCACAAATGAAAGAGCCAGCAATATCTTCATATTTATCTGATTTGAGAAACAGAAATGCTTCATCTCTACCTCCAGTTAAACGTCTCAAGGTTAGTTTTAATAACATTTATCCCTTCTTCTGTAATTAAATGTATATGAATATTCCTTTATTCTGTGCCTCTATTAAGTAGATATCAACAGTGTACTTGAGGGCTTCACTAGGAATATGACTATTAGTCATAATAGCATTTCCAAAGGGAAAGGTATCATTGTTCTTAATAATCTGTATGTCCACTTTTGGGACATATTTACAGTTCCTTGCCTCATTAATTTTTTTTTTTTTCCATAAAAGAAGGAAATGAAGAGGGATTTGTAGCTTGGCTTGGTTCAGCAACTGAAACTAGACACTCTTGCCCTTCCCTGGCTCCATCTGTGCTGGCCTGGCCGGGAAGTCTGAAGTTGATTTTGATTCATGTATGTAGATGAGTACTGAGCAAAAGCCTCCCTTCCAAGTAATAAAGAAATGGGTTCCTACTGTTTGAGAAGCTGGTCAGAGCAGACTTACCATAAGCCTGTGTCATCATATCCAGGGGAAAATAATGGATCAGGCCACAGTACAAAGTCAAGAAAAATGGCAGAATAGCTATTTCTTTTCTAGGGCTTGTATGAGAATAAAGAGTCTTAAATCATGAGGCTATAAAACAAGGGGAATATTGGGAAGCAGGGAGAGGCATCAGAGGCATGCAGTTTGAAATGACTACCATGTGAGACAGTGTTTAGCCACTTACATTTTTCCTTTTTTCCATGTTTACTTCATATTCATTTTTTTTCTTTCCATAGTCATTGAGCACCAAGAAATATGCCAAGCACTATAATAGGTGCTAAGATACAGTGATGAATTAAGACAGTTTCAGTCCCAATCCTTACAGAATTTATAATTGAATGAAGAATACAAATAAGTAAATAAACTTTTTTAGTATAGTATGATGAGTGACTTTGTGCAGAAGTGTAAGAAAACTTCAACTTAGATAGAAAGTGTACTCACATTTGATAGGCCAGGAAAGGACTCCTAATATACGTGATTGAGTCCTATGGGATATATAGGCATAAGCCAAGTATGAAGAGGTGGGCACCTGAGTGGTGGTAGAGAGAGATAGAAAAGTATTTCATAGGTAGAGAAATGCAATATTTCAGAGATGAGAAAAAGATAGAGATTTCTTCAATTAAGAAAGTGAAGTAATATGGTATGTCTGGACCTCAAGTACAGAGTTCAGTGGTAGAGCGAGATGAGGCTGGAAAAGTAGGTAGATCATGAACATTTGTTCGCAACTTCAAAGATTTGGATTTTATCCTGAAAGTATTGGAAAGTCACTGAAGGGCTTTAATTAGTGACATAATCAGAATTGCATTTGATAAAGTTCCTTGTGTATGTAATGCAGAGAATGGATTAGAGGATGATATAAAAGGAATGCAAAGACTCATTAGGTGGGTATTACAATAATGCAAGGAAGATGGTGGCCTAGTCTTAGCAGTAGAGAGAAGCTTAAAATATTTTCCAGAGATAGAATCAACTAACTTGGTACTTAATTGGTTATGATAGGTGACATGGAAGGAGTAAAGATCATGCCTAGCTTGCCGGCTCAAGCAGCTAAGAAAATAGGGTCTCATTAGGGCAGGAACTCTAAAGGAAAAGCAAGCTTGGAAGTGTAGAGACATGTTAAGTTCAATTTGGAACCACTGAAGTAGAAGCCTGCAAGAAGTCTAACTGAAATTGTTTTACAGATAGTTGTATATAACTTAGGAAATCAGGAGAGATAGTTAATCTAGAAATACAGATTTGAGAGTCATTCCCACATAGATGATCACTGAAGCTATGGGAAGAGATGAAATCTTTGAGAATGTGTAGAGCGAGAAGTCCTAGTAAAGAACCTTGAAGAAGATACTTACCTGGCAGGGGAGATACCATGATCACGGAAGGTGTTTTTCCCAGGGTGAGGCTTATCCATTGCACTCCGGATGTGCTGACCCCTGCAATTTCCCCAAATGTGGGAAACTCTACTGCATAATTTGAGGTAGTTGGGGACTGCGTTCACACTCTCCCCTGGTAGGAAAAAAAAAGAAGAAGAAGAAGAACCTTGAAGAATATCTACATTTAAGAAGGGCCTAAGAAGGAAACTTGAGTTGAGAACAATCCTGAGTTTCTCATGATTCGTGGGTTTTGGGCTTTATATGCCAGCAGAAATTTTGCAGTTTGACTTACTTATTAAAAGGTATTGATGTGAAATTGGTAGCTGAACTTGTTTCTTTTCTTTTTTTTTTTATTAATAGATGCAAATGAATAAATCTCAAAGTGTGGGCCTTACGGAGTTTTGTTTTACTCCCAAAGCTTCTCTTCCTAGTACATCAAGGTACAAATATAATGTTAATATCTGTGGTAAAATATTCATCATAAGTTCTCTATTCCTCCAAATAGTCATTTATTCAGAGAAAGATCAAATCACAGTAATTATTTAGTTTCATAATGAGGTAATGACATCATAAGGGTGTCATTATCTTTCATACCCTAAACTTAGAACTCTGTAGTTAGAGACACTTTGAGTAATACGTCACTGAATAATCTCTTCCCTGCGGAGCTGTTCATCCTATGTCATTCCATCAGCTCTCACTGCCTTCTAAACTTAACAGGTTACAAAAGTATACTTTAAAAGGAGAATTCATGTTGGGTACAAAGTCTGATCCTTCCCATTTAGGGAGCCACTCTAATAATATCTCAAATTTATAAAGTAATTTATAATTTAATTTTTTTTGTTTTCTATATCTTTTGCCCTTAACAACCTGGCCTATAAAATGGAGTATTTTTACTCCCATTTTATAGATTAAGTAACTGTAGCTTATATTCCTAGTTAATAAGTAGAGAGTCCTAGATGATAACTCATCATTCTTTACCTTTAGTATGATGGCTAGAAGACAATAGTATATGTCATTTCCCTTCCAGATAAGGGCATTTTATTATTTATTTATTTTAGAGCAAGGGGGAGAGAGGCATAGAGAAAGAGAGAGAGACATCAATGTATGGTTGCCTTTCACCTGCCTCCAGCTATAGACCTAGCTGGATACCTGGCTTGCAACCTGGTTATATGCCCTGGCTGGGAATGGAACCAGCAACCTTTGGGTTCGAAGACCAACACCTTATCCACTGAGCCACCAGCCAGGGCCAGATAAGGGCATTTTATATGCAGGAGTGACCTTTAACACACTTAACTCATTCATAATAGTCACTCACCAATCAGAACAGATACCAACACTACTTCAAGAGATCCTAGATTTTGTCTGATAGAAAGTAGCAGTAGGGGGGAGGGGGAGGCAGAGGCAAGGAAGGGGAGCAGTTTAGACAAGAACTTAGTATAAAGGAACCATGGACATGGACCAACACGTGGGATTGACTTTGGTGGGGATGGGTGGGTGGGGAGGGGGATAGAGGGGAACAAAAAGGGGATGAATGTAATACAACAACAATAAAATGTTTTTAAAAAGTAGCATTAGTAATAGATTTTTAAAGCTATACACATAAAGCAGATACCTGTATATTGGGGGTATATAAAGATGACTATTATCTGTTGCTTCCATTAAACACCTATATTTTACCCTTTACTATCCAGGCTGGTACACTTTATCATAGAAGTGTAGAGTGAATGAACCATACTTTTCATTTATATGAATAAGTGATTTTCAAAGTCAGATTAATTTTATTATTTTCTTTACAATTTTTATGGTTTTATTTATTTTATAAAGGTCAGAATATTTAAACATACCTGAATTATCTATAATGGAGCAGAGGGATCAGTATGAAATCTGTGCAAATGTTCAACGAAAACTATCTGAATATCAAGACCAAGGTAAATTACTATTAATATTAACTTGAGAAAGAATATGAGTTATCATTATTTTGTATTGACAAATAATATTATTGAAAATCAACCTCTGAAATCATTATGATTAAAATTTGGCAAACATTTTTCTCTTGGGTTATTGAACTAATTTCAGATTCTTTGGGTCTGTTATTTCAAATGGTCTTACCATGTCTGTCAGATTATTTTTAAAAAATACACAATGTTGACTATTTTTATTTAAAGATAATATGAGTAAAGGCCAAGATAATAAGGGTCTTTGGATACAAAGAGCTATTAGAATGATGAACTATTACTTTTACATATTTTTAGAATTATTTAAAATAATTTTATTTTTATAAAATTAGCCCAATTTTACAAAATAGCTGTGTGGTCTTGGGAAAATTATTTAATGTCTTTGGGCCTTATTTTTAAAAGTAAGTGATTAAGTAGGGTGACCTTTAATATCTCTAAAGCCTATGATTCTTACAATTTCTGTGACATTGAATACTTTAAGAATATAACCTAGCTTGTAGGATATAGCAGGTATGTAATCTAGATATGCCTTTTATCTGTGGCTATCATTAAATTAATGAAATAATAATGCTTATAAATTTTTCAACATTGTGCCTGGTTCATCATTAATCTGGAATCTGTCATTAATAACTTCATTTCTCTGGGTCATGTTATTAATACCCAGTATGTTAAAATGTACTAAGAAATAATCCTGGCCATAGAGTGGTTTGTTTAAGTGCCTGTATGTAGAAATGGCAGCAAGCTTAGGTATTCTGAAAATAATTGCATGTATGTGGACTTGGCATCTATTGCTACTCTTTCCTTCAAGCTGTCACTTTATGCTTCTTCTAGACATAATTTAAGATCTTAGGTAGGCAAGAGCTGGCATGCATACCCATCACTTCTTATGACATTGAGGTAGCCTTTAGGCCCAATATAAGATGAAGAAAAGTCCCCTAATCTCATCTAGAGTATCAGAGCATTTATCCAACTTGTCCAAAGCCTAAATGTCATTACAACATGCATAAGAAGGTATAAGATTGTTAGCCCTCTTATTTTAATCTCCTTTCAACCTATAGACCTTAGACTTAATCCTTGTACTGTTGGCTCTACACTGCCCGCTCCATACCAGAGTTTATCCTTCCCCTTACTTAACTTTCATGTTTTTACAGAATATTTCTATTTTTACTTCTTTTCTACTCACTATAGAAATTCCAATTTATATTATGACCAAAAAGTTTCATCATGATACTTTAACCCCCAATGATAACCATATATCTGTTTTGCTTAATGAGCCCCTCTTGGTTTTGAAAGAAGGATCTATATAGTATGTATATTCTAGTCCTACCATTTAGTAGTTGTATAACATTTTATAGTACTCTTTCTCATTTTGTTTTGATACCCTCATCTGATTATATTTTAGGGATCTTGGGGTTAAATGAGATTATGTATGTAAACCTCTTAGCATAGTATTTGGTACTATTAGCAGTACTAATTTAGTAATTTTGCATATTATACTTTTCACATGTTAGTCTTTGGTGACAAAATATACTATAAATGTTTTCAAAGACCGCTCTTAAGAATGTTTTTTTTAAAGCATAGCAAATTTTATTATCTGTGTTTCAATCTTAAGAAAGGGAAGAAAACATGTCAGAAATGGAGAGAAAGAATGTTGAATCATAAAATTTTAATTATAAAGGACTTCTGTGCAATTTCTCATTTTATAGTGAAAGAATCCAAACTTTGAGAGATGAAATGATTTGCCCAAAAACACATATCTAATTACTGGCAGAACCAGAATTAGAGTCCATATCTCTTGATTCCCAGACCAATACCATTTCTATAAAATGGAATTGATTTTTGGTTATCAGTTGAGAATTGAAAATTAACCAATAATATATTAACTCTTTCACCTTTTTTACCCCACAGCTATATATTTCTCTGTCTCTGTACCCATCCTAAACTTTCTATTTGTCTCAAAAGAAGAATGATATTTTATTCAAGGTTTATTTCTTCACCTGTAATCTTAATCTTTCCAATGCTATCCCCCCTGGGAATCTGGAAACCATTTATCCCTCTCCTTTTTCCCACTTTTTTCAAGCTTGCCTCACTGTTGCCCCTTTTTCTTCAGCATATAAATATGCTCAAGTCTCTTTCTTCTTGTCTCCATCTAACTAGATACGGACTTTTTAATTGTGGCAGAAATTCTACTTAAAGTGACTTAACACAAAAAAGGAAACCTATTGTCTCATGTAAACTGAAAAGTTCAGACAGGCATCTGGTTTTTATCTTGCTAAATTCAGGCATTCAAATGATCTCATCATATCTCTGTTTTTCTCTTATTCTTCAAAAAGATGCCCTGGTTACTAATTGGCTTTATTTTTTAACAGGATTTCTCACATAGCATTTACCAAGTCACATTTTTCTAGTTTAATAGCTTCAGTAGAAAAATGCAGTCTTTCCTGTTAGCTTTGGCTGACCAGAGCTCATTCTTCTTGGCCTCATTTGAGTCTTGTATTTATCTTTTAAGCAATCCCTGTGCCCTGAGGACTGACTGGGGTCATGTGTTTTACCCTTGTGGCTTTGTGGAAGCCAGGGTACTACGAATGCCATCCTCATCAGGATTATCTGGAATGTAGAAGACAGTTTCTTCAAAAGACAAGAAAGATACTCTGACTAAAAGAAGGAAAAGCGTGCCAAGCAAAAAAAAAAAAAGCTATGAGTCTTTATATCCACTATCTCTTGCTTTCCCATTGAAACAAAAATTCTTAAAAGAGCAATTGATACGCACTGTGCTCACTTCCTTACCTCCCCATCACTCTTCATATACATTTAGTGACCTCCTAAGTGCTGAATTCAGTGAACTCTTTTCAACTTTGATTTTCTTTGAGGTATGTAGTATTTGACACATCTGTTTTTTCCTTCTATTTGGAAATCACTCCTTTGGTTTCAGTTAAGCCACTCAATTGGGTCTCCTACTACTGGAACTGGTAGGGCTTTTCTTTGTGTTGATGTTGCAAAAGGATTTTCTTTTCTTTTCTTTTTTTGCTTCTTTATTCTTCTCACTTGATAAACTTTTCTTAGATGTCACCTATGCCTATGTCTTCAATTACTAAATATATTTGGGTGATCCTAAATCTGTGATCCCATCTAGATCTTTCTGTTTATCACCTGACGTATTATACAACCACTTTTCTAGACAAATCC
Source organism: Noctilio leporinus (assembly GCA_004026585.1). NCBI lineage: Eukaryota > Metazoa > Chordata > Mammalia > Chiroptera > Noctilionidae > Noctilio > Noctilio leporinus. Next base: position 4,737 of record PVIW01003628.1, on the reverse strand, counting down.
ACTTAAAAGATAACATGTCAGGATCTGAGCTCTTTCTTTCTATTTTCTCTATACCTCATGCTCCCACTCCTATTTCCTTAGTCGTGTGAAAGAACCCTCTTCTTTTTAAGCTGCTAAAGACAGAAAAGAATCAGCCTAAATATCTTACCTCACATATAATTAATCACCAAGTCCTATGTATTTTACCACCTAAACATCTCTGTATCTATTCTTTCCTCTCTATTTCTTCTGTTGATACTCTAGTTTAGGCAATTCATTGTCTCTCACTTATTACAATGGTTTTCTTTTTCCTTTGCTTCCAGTCTCATTATCCTCTAATCCATAACTATTCTGAGTGATCTAACAGGCATATCTGATCATGTAAGCCTCTTGCTAAAATCTCTTCTATAATTATTTGTTGTGATATGAAAAATATAAAGTGAATTTCTTAACATGCCAAATGAGCTTCAGCACAGTCCTGCACTTAACTGCCTGCATAGTTTCAATAGGCCCTGCCTTCTACTTTGTGCACTAGAAATCCTGAAAACGTGCACTTCTCCAAACAGTCTTTCATCTCATACTGCTATGCCTTTCACATGCTGTTCTCCCTTCATGGAACATCTTGACTTTCCTTCTTGTCCTGCTCCACAATCACAAAGTTCTGTCAAGTTCAAATTCCAGTGTTACATCTGAAAGGTGTAAGTCTAACTTCCTTTGTAGGTTTAGATCCTGTTCCCTTTGAAGTCTTTTTGTACTTTGTAACCTACTTCTATTTTTAGTACATATTATTATACATCGTACATATATATCAATGCGCAAGAGTAGAATATTGTGAACTGTGGTTGTAGGTGTAGTTGAAGAAAGTAGGATTTGATAGGTGAAAAGCATAGAGGATATTTATAATGAAGGAAACTTAGCAGTGATTGGAGCAAGCTTATACTGGCTTGTGAGAGATTATTATTAAATTTTGGGGAATCTTTCAAGTATTATTAAAAGTTCAATTATAAACTTTCAATCAAATAAAATATTAAAAACAAATATTATAAATATTCAAGATGAATCATTTTCCTATTCCACATTTTACTATCTGTGTTCTTGAAATTATTTGCATCTATATTTGTATCTATATAGTGGAAATACTGGAAAATGAGGTGAAGTTATACATCTCTTATCAACTTTGTATCCAGTGATGTCATGTTGATAGCTTAAAATCAACCATAGTGAAAGTACTCTTACCATGGAAATCAGCAAACACTGCAAATCAAGGCTTAATTTATTGTTTTGTTTGTTGTTTTGACTTAAGGTAATGAAGAAAATATTCATAGTACAGATTAAGTTTAACAGTGTATTGTGTCTGTATTGTGTTATATTGTGAATAACACAAAAAGAAACCCTGAAAACTTATCTAATTGAGCAAAGAAGTTGCTTATGTCAGTGGATGAATGCACAAAGTCCCAACATATGTCTGTGTTATTTAACTTTCATCCTACTTGTTAAAAGTCAACAAAAATATCAAACAACATTCACATAAGAACTGTATTACCAATTGCAACCATAGGTTGACTATAGAAGTAAGAGTTTGACAAAATTCAATGAAAATATTCAGTGAGAACCAGTTAGCTATATGGAATTTACAATAGAGCATGTTGTATATTTTATTACTTGTAAATTGTGTGCTGCATGTCCTTCAGTTATAATAAATACACGTAATACATATATTAAACATATATGAGTGTATATGTATACATTTTTGGAGAAGTAGTTATTAAACATTCATTAGCATACTGCCATGGAAAACTAGACAAGGAAAGAGAGTTAGTCCCAGTAACAACCTTATCTCATAGGTACTATTAACATTCCATTTCAGAGAGAGAAAACTAGGCTCAGAGAGTTTAAATTTCTTGTCTAAGGAATTTTTACCCAGGTAGTTTGGCTCTAAGCTCAGGCTTCAAACAATGTGTAACACTAAGGATGTTCTAGCAGGAGAAAAATTAAGATATATTTTGGACAAATATATTTCATAAAAATACTCAAAATTGTAAGGAGAAAAGCTGAGGGAGGAAGACCATTTTCCAAGCTAAGATAGAAAATGTATTTAGTCTAAAAAAATCCATTGAAAATTAAATTTAGTTCGACTATCAGTATATGTAATTCAGTGACTAGAATTGGTTGAACACAGTGTTCAACAATGCTTGACCCAATGCTTTTAAAAACTACTACTCAAGACCTCTGTTCAGTAATTGAAAGATATGCTTGATATATCAATAGATAATAATGCTTACAGTTTAAAAAATACCTGTACTCTTTTATACATACATGACAGATTTTTCTAGGTGGATCTATTCTACAACTTCAAATGAGAAAGCTCCTCAAACAGTGCTGATTAACAGAAATCTTAATTCTTCTGGAAGCCAGAATTTGACAGATGTGGATAAAAACAACTCCACATTTTCAGAAGTTTTGAATGTGAACTTTGAATTGGGAAATGAAGTTTGGGATGATTTTGATGATGAACACTTAATAGAAGTTACTAGCTTTTCAACTGATAATAAGACAAAAACAGGTAAAATTGTATGTTTAATTGCATGAAATAAGTTTTTGAGAAATTCTTTGAATATTTTTCAGTTCAGCTTCTGGGACTAATTTTTATTTTGTCCTTTTTTCTGTTTACTCAATTAGCTTTGATTTGTTAAGATTATAATTTTTAGCAAAACTGAAAATTTGATTATTCCACAAATAGTATATCCTCCTTCTAAAAACAGAATTCAAGGCTATTCCATGACTATAATATAGCAAATGGGCTTTTTCCATCCTATCATTCCCTTATATTTTTAATGACCCTATTTAAATTCAGATTGTTTATTCAGTTTTCCCCCATAAAACATCTATCCAGTTCTCCATCCTAAGAACACACATAGTCTGCTAATGTTTGTGAAGGGCAAAAGGGCTTCTCTTTTAAATGTATTCATCTGCTAGCAAATAAAAGATAACTTTATTTCTAGTAGAAATATTAACTTTTCAGGTATAAATAAATAGGAAAGGATTAGTTTCTCCTGTATTGCACTTAAATCATATACAATCCAAAAATAATGGGACTTAGTTCTTTGAGTTACTAACAGTTTATTCTAATTCACTAAAATAGAGAAGTGAAAATCTTGGGAATGTATGATTTGACAGAGAGAAGGCAATTTATACTTGGTCATTTGAGGTAGCTTAATCCTATGAGGACATAGCTTTGACACTGGGAAAACCAATCACAATAAATGTTCCCCCATGTGCAGGATACTTTTAATGAACTTAATTACATATAGACCATTGAAAATAGTGAATGGACTTTAACTTGATAATTAACATGAACTAAAAATAAATAAATACAAAATAGTGATTTGGGGACTATATTTTAATATAGTGACTAATAAACTAACCTACGTGTTTTATGGTTTTACTCTTAGCTTTGCTCCCTTATTTGTCTATGCAAATTAAATTTGATTATTGAGAAGAATTATTCATTCCTTCTTTAACCAAGTTATAACTGTTGGAGAAAGTGAGCCCTTGTAGGACTTGTGAAAAGCTCCATTCAGCTGTTTCCTGGCATTTTATTTCAAAATGTTATCTCTTTATGTAGGATTTGGAAACTCTTTGAGTTCAAGTGCCAGGGGAAGTAAGTTATCCTTCCAAGAGTCCAAGAGCAAATTCCAAAGAGAAATGTCAAACAGGCAAGTTTTAGAACTTGTGTTTGGAAAACTACTTTATACAAGTTTTTACAACTTTATATTCTTCTGACATGTAATTGGAGTTGGGCATCAAGACTTAAGATGTCAGAGAAGCTGTAAGGCATTAGCCAGTCTAAACCACCTTAATCTTATCTTAGAGGTGTGTTTTTCAAATACTGTTGTCAGGCCATGTGCATCATAGGAAGTGATATTAAAAATGCACATTCCTGGGCCCATGCTAAACTTGCTCAATCATGGTCTCTGGGGCTGGAGCCCAGGAATCTTCATTTTTCATAAGACTCGAAAGCTGAATAGAAGTTCAATAAGGCATTCCAAGTAGAAGAAGCATGTGTAAAGGGATAAGGCTTCAAAAGGCATCCCATGTTCAAGGCTGAGATTGCTGAAGTCTTATTGTGAGGAACATTAAATGCCACCTTTAGTCACCTATACTTTATCTAGTGGATCACAGACTCAAACTGACTTAGGACTTGGGTGGCCAAAGCCAACTACAGTGCCCCATCTAAAGAGAGAAACCACTACTCAGCTCCAATGAGTTGTTGCTGTGCAAGAAATGAGTATATGGTGTTCTCAAATATTCTCATTTTTTAAAAAAGCTAGGAATCTAAAATTTTGTGTGATATCTCCTGACTTTTTTTTTTTTAATTTTATCGTTGTTGTATTACATCCATCCCTTTTTTGCTCCCCTCTGTCCCCCTCCCCACCCACCCATTCCCCCCAAAGTCAATCCCCCCATTGTTCATGTCCATGGTTCCTTTATACTAGGTTCTTGTCTAAGCTACTCCCCTTCTTTGCCTCTACCTCCCCCTCCCCCCAACCCTGTTCCCCTGACCACTGAAGGCCTATTCCTTGTATTCATATACTTGGTTCTGTTTTGCTTGTTGTTAGTTTTGCTCATTATTGTCCTGTAATGGGTGAGATCATATGATATTTGTCCTTCACTGACTGGCTTATTTCACTAAGCATAATATTCTCCAGTTCCATCCATGTTGTTGCAAAGGGTACAAGTTCCTTCTTTCTTTCTGCT